>ML262552.1:0-42591 GCA_005239495.1 Nicotiana undulata
TCACCTCGTGTCGAATCTACCTCTCGGACCAAGAACGCGCCTGCAACTCCGAACTCTACGCCCAAGGACTCGTAATTAAAGTAGGAAAAATCCGTATAATATTCTTGGAAAAGATTGTACCGTACTCCCTTAGGATCGTAATTTTTTTTACGTTGAACTGTTCTAACAATTTTAATTCGAATTGGTTTGGTTGTAAGAATTTCTGTTNTAAACTCTACGCCCGAGGACTCGTAATTAAAGTAGGAAAAATTCGTATAATATTCTTGGAAAAGATTGTACCGTACTCCCTTAGGATCGCAAATTTTTTACGTTGAACTGTTCTAACAATTTTAATTCGAATTGGTTTGGTTGTAAGAATTTCTGTTGGAAACTCGTTAGATTTAAGTTTCTGTTTCTTGAATGCTTTTGAATTTGAAATAAATTGTCTATGATTTCTATTACTAAGAGTTTTATGTCTTATGACTAGACTAAGAGACTAAGACTTACACGTTAAAGTCTTTGCTTTCCTAGCTAGCCACCTAAGCTATTATGATACTTAGTCATTTGTTTGGTCAACTCCTTGTTTCCACGTGGGGGTGGGGTGGGAAATTAGTTAATTAAATTTTATCCACTTATTAGTTAATCGGATAATGTCCCGTTACCCGGTAATTAACCAATTACCCGAAAATTTGAGAAATATTTCCACTTAAAATATTTTTCGCTTTTCACATACCTTACTATTATGGCCATGTGGTACCTTATATGGTACTAATCCATAAATATCGGGTAATTTTAGCTCGGGCCGTATTTTATTCCAAAATGTCAAACCTCGATGAAACTCATTTTCATTTTTTTTTTCCGATTTGCTTACCCTCTCACATTCAAAAATTTACTTATCCCTTGTCTGAAATAGCGTGATACTTATAAATTCAAAATAAATCTCATTTAGGAAAAAGGGGTCCGATAACGCAAAACGACCGGTCGGGTCGTTACACGGACCATTGAGGAAAATGCAGAGATTCACTTTGTAAGTCAAGTTTTCATCATTTGAATATAATATCAAGAGCTTCTTTGACTTTTCCCGTTGTGATTGCTAAAGAAAGTCTGTTCTCCATGGGTTAGCATAATATCAAGAGCTTCTGTAATCTATCAAACTTAACTATACTGTGTGGTTAACAATTGGTTATATATGTTGCAAAACTCATGCAAACACGTGTATGGTCTGTCATTGACACCACTTCTTCCCTTTTCCCCTGCGACATGTAACAGGTTCGTAGAGATGGAAGCAAGATGTCACTTGTTCAAAGTAAAAGGTTATCACAGCTCACTGCAGACAATGCTCAATGGGAGGATCGTCAACTTTTGAGATCTGGAGCTGTTAGAGGCACCGAGTTGCAGACTGAGTTTGATGATGAGGAGGAACGGAAAGTTATTCTTCTTGTTCATGGTACATCTCTATGATACGCCTCCTAGTGAGAAATTCAATCTTGCTTCTCAAAAATATTCTCTATTTTTGTTTGGATATCTTACTATTTGTTGCGACAGATACAAAACCCCCCTTTTTGGATGGGAGAATTGTTTTCACCAAGCAAGCTGAGCCCATAATGCCAATAAAGGACCCGACATCAGATATGGCCATAATTTCACGCAAAGGGTCAGCTCTAGTTCGGGAAATACGTGAAAAACAAAACATGCACAAGTCGCGTCAAAGATTCTGGGAACTTGCTGGCTCAAAACTTGGAGATATCCTTGGTGTGGAGAAGAGTGCAGAGCAGGTACCGTATGTTTTCCATCAAATTGAATATACTATGTTAGTCCTGTATGTTTTAGGTCGTAGAAGTTATGGATCTGACATCTCCTTTCACCTTATGCTAGGTTGATGCGGATACTGCTGTAGTGGGTGAAGATGGTGAGGTTGATTTTAAGGGAGAAGCTAGATTCTCACAGCACTTAAAGACAGGGGAAGCTGTTAGTGATTTTGCAAAATCAAAAACGCTTTCACAGCAAAGGCAATATCTGCCCATCTTCTCTGTGCGAGATGATTTACTGCAGGTTTGACCCATTGTCCCATTTTGGTACTCCGGGAATTTATTGAATGATGAATTACTGAACCTGTTATCCAGCTTAACATAGACCTAGAAACTTTTGCTTTGAACATCATTGGAAATCAGTTAAATGGTAAAACTGACATGAGCACTCGTAGGTAGGACTTGAAGCAGTGTGTACAAATTAGATGCTAAGCTGCTTTCTTAAAGTCTATTATTGTCCTTTACCTTGGGGTAAATTCACCAAGTGTTTTTCCTATAAAAAACAGCTGACATGAGCACCCGTAGGTAGGACTTGAAGCAGTGTGTACAAATTAGATGCTAAGCTGCTTTCTTAAAGTCTATTATTGTCCTTTACCTTGGGGTAAATTCACCAAGTGTTTTTCCTATAAAAAACAGCTGACATGAGCACCCGTAGGTAGGACTTGAAGCAGTGTGTACAAATTAGATGCTAAGCTGCTTTCTTAAAGTCTATTAATGTCCTTTACCATGGGATAAATTCACCAAGTGTTTTTCCTATGAAAAACAGTGTTTGTTCTCCATGGTATTCTTTTTAACTTGCAGAATGGTTTTTGTGGTTCTTTTCCTTTGGGGTAACAGGTGGTTCGCGAAAACCAGATAGTGGTTGTTGTTGGAGAAACTGGTTCTGGAAAGACAACGCAGCTAACCCAGGTTTGTTTAGACTCTTTTTTTATTTTCTTTTTCTAATACTTTTTTTTTAGTCTAAATTGGAATCTGTAGAAACTTTTGGACAGTCTTTGACTTGTTGTCTTTCATTGTCTGTAATTGCATGCAGTACCTGTATGAAGATGGCTATACAATTAGTGGGATTGTTGGGTGCACCCAACCCAGGCGTGTGGCAGCCATGAGTGTTGCAAAAAGAGTTAGTGAAGAAATGGAAACTGAGCTTGGTGATAAAGTTGGATATGCTATTCGTTTTGAAGATGTCACTGGGCCAAGTACCGTTATCAAGGTGAGTCTTTTTTATCATAGTATCCCATGCTAATTAGTAAAAAATATTTTAAAAATACTATAATTAGAGTTCGCTGAGTTGCACAGAAATTGAAGAGAAAATTACAAGTTCAACCTGATGAATAATGAGCCTATTCAACCGACATTTGTTATCATTGCAAGACACAATCATACTAAATATTGCTATTAAATAAATTTTAAAATAAATATCTGAGCAATTCAATTATGCAATTCTTATAATATATTAGGTATTCAACTTGACATTATTTCCTTTTTAATATGTTAACACATAATTTGAAAGTCGGCTGTGATTACAGACGTTTCACGTCTTAAAGTTTTAGGCTTCTTTTTAAGAAACTATAGCCTCCATCTTTACTGTTGCATACATATCAAGAATTTATTGTTGAATGAGTAGTATTTTGTGAAAGTTGTATAGAAAGTCGATCAATTATGCCTTTCTTAGGATGGCTAGTAGATCATTGTCAATTTCATGGTGTACATCTACACAAAAGTAGTAGTTACTTGTGATAAAGACAATAGTTGCTGAAATATTTTGATTGATGCATATGAACCATAATATACATGCATGTACCTTTTGGCTCTTTTAACCGAAAAATAATATTTACTGTACAAACAAAGATATTATGAGAATTACAGTATGTTTATGATGAGTTAGATGAAATTTGAAGGATAAACTTACAAGCTCTAATTAAAATATAAATAATAAAGACATGAAATACCAATAAAATAAAGCTGTTAATTGGAGTGACTAAGACAAAAAATAGAAAATTAAAAGGTCACGGTTGAATAAAGACCGTAAATATGGCCATGGGAGGATTTTCAAAACGGTAATACAAAAGTCAGAAGAGTTTAAGGAGAGATCGCAAATCATTATTGAAAAACTAATAAAATTTCATATACAACTTGCAAAATGTGAAGTTAAAAAGGAAACAAATTACATATTTATTTCTCCATTCCTTATCGTCCATCATTTTTTTACACGATGTCTAAAACCATATTTTTGCACAAAGTCTTAAAGTAGTAGTAAAAGGACTTTTATTTTCTTTTATTTTATTGAACTAAAATATGAAGATATTATATTTGGTAGCTGCCTTGTAGAAAACTTTATCCAAAAATTGCGCATCAAGTTTGTTAATTGTAGTTACATGAAATCAGATTGAATTTTAGGGTACTGCTACCAGAAAAAAATTCATAGTAAATTTTGGACCAATAACAAATTAGTTGAAGCTTGAAAAAATGAAAAAGAAGAATAATGAATTCTAGAAGATGTTAAAATTGATAATAAATTTTGGACCAATAACAAATTAGTTGAAGCTTGACAAAATGAAAAAGAATAACGATGAATTCTAGAAGATGTTAAGTCACAAAATCAAATAATTCTTGCAAAAATTAACGCGTACACATTCAGAAGTCAAACGGAATATGAATTGATATCTTAAGTGAAGAAAATGCATTTCATCTGATAAACAACAATATAAGAGAAAGAAAGCGAGAAAAAGAAAAGAAAACTTGTGATGTTACATAGGGGAGTAGGCCAGCAGAAACACAATGAACCTTTTGGGAGAGAGAAATGTGTTACAATAATTGAAGAATTTGATGTGTACTTTAATAGAGTGAAACAAAAAATGTAAACAGACTGCAAAGATATTAAAAAAAATTTACAGCCTATTATTACTATCATGGAAGATGAAAGAGAAGAAATTGAAATGTGATAACACGATATTAATGTAAATGTTATTGACAGTAATTAGAAAAAGGGGAATAGATTAGTAAGCAAGATTATTATTTATTAATATATGATATTTTATGTTCTGTACGTGCATAGTTAAACATATTGAATCATAATTGTATTTATAAGAAAAGAATTACATTAATAAAAAATTAAAAATTCAAGTTAAGAGAAATAAATGGAGAATTATCATAAATGCAAGCTCTAGAAATTTTTTATACATGCATGAGATGTTTAAGAAATTAAATTTATTACTAGTATTTGTTATGGTGAATATTCACTAATTGCATCACCTTCATTATATATATATATATATATATATATATATATATATATATTATAATGAGTAATTACATTTCTATCCAAAACTATTGTAGCAATAAAGTTTAATAGAAGGGTAATATTGTCATTCGGTTTTATAAGGACATTTTGGTATTTTAATTTTCATGTTCGCACTTATAATATAGTATATAGTATATGATGAGATGTGGGTATACTCATACCTCTTAGTTGTGATTTATGCAATTGGAAAGGAAGTGTACCTCTAATCACCCTCTTTTTCCTTTAGATGCCCTTGGTTCACTTGTAAGTTGGTGTAATTGAGTATACGTATATTTCCTTGTGCAGTACATGACTGACGGTGTGCTTCTAAGGGAAACACTCAAAGATCCCGATCTTGAAAAATATCGGTATTGTTTCACTCTCTAATACTTTCATAAGCATTTTATATTTGATTTCCTAGAACGTCAAGTTTCTGCTTTCTTTGTGTAGTGCATTCATTTAAAATCTCTTTTTTTTGCAGTGTAATTGTTATGGACGAAGCCCATGAGAGATCACTTAATACTGATGTCCTTTTTGGCATTCTTAAGAAAGTTGTGGCTAGGCGACGTGATTTTAAGCTTATTGTCACTTCTGCCACTCTCAATGCCCAAAAATTTTCCAACTTCTTTGGGAGGTAGGTTTCTCTATTGATAGCTGGACGAGGTGACTGCTTGCATTGACTTTTCATCCCCTTTCCACTTCACATAACCTGTGTCTTTTTTTATTGCAGTGTACCGATATTTCACATACCTGGAAGAACCTTTCCTGTTCAAAAACTCTATAGTAAAACCCCATGTGAAGACTATGTCGAAGCTGCAGTTAAACAAGCCATGACCATCCATATTACTAGTGCACCAGGTGATATACTCATCTTCATGACTGGTCAGGATGAGATTGAAGCTACCTGTTACGCACTTTCAGAGCGGATGGAACAGCTTACCTCATCAACAAAGCAAGCAGTGCCCAAGCTGTTAATTCTTCCTATGTACTCCCAACTGCCTGCTGATTTGCAAGCAAAAATATTCCAGAAAGCTGAGGACGGGGCACGCAAATGCATTGTTGCTACTAATATTGCTGAAACATCCCTGACTGTTGATGGAATTTTCTACGTCATTGATACAGGCTATGGTAAAATGAAGGTGTACAATCCGCGAATGGGTATGGATGCTCTGCAAGTGTTTCCTGTTAGTCGAGCTGCCGCTGACCAGCGTGCTGGTCGAGCCGGTAGAACTGGCCCAGGGACTTGTTACCGGCTTTATACTGAAAATGCGTATGAGAATGAAATGCTTCCAAGCCCCGTGCCAGAGATTCAACGGACAAACCTTGGGAATGTGGTTTTGCTGCTCAAGTCTCTCAAAATTCAGAACCTGTTGGATTTTGATTTTATGGACCCACCTCCTCAGGATAACATCCTTAACTCCATGTATCAGTTGTGGGTATTAGGTGCACTTAATAATGTTGGGGATTTAACGGACCTTGGCTGGAAAATGGTGGAGTTCCCGTTGGACCCTCCCCTTGCCAAAATGCTCTTGATGGGAGAACAACTAGAATGCTTAAATGAGGTTCTGACAATTGTTTCTATGCTTTCAGTGCCTTCAGTTTTCTTTAGACCCAAGGATAGGGCAGAGGAAAGTGATGCGGCTAGGGAAAAGTTTTTTGTGCCTGAATCTGATCACCTTACCCTGCTTAATGTTTACCAGCAATGGAAAGCTAATCAATATAGGGGGGACTGGTGTAACGACCACTTTTTACAGGTCAAAGGTCTGCGCAAGGCTAGGGAAGTAAGATCCCAATTGCTGGACATCCTCAAGACACTTAAAATTCCGCTCACCTCCTGTGGTCCTGATTGGGATGTTGTAAGGAAAGCCATTTGTTCTGCATACTTCCACAATGCAGCTAGACTCAAGGGAGTTGGGGAATACGTTAATTGCAGGAATGGGATGCCTTGTAACTTGCATCCCACTAGTGCTCTATATGGATTGGGTTACACTCCTGATCACGTGGTTTATCATGAGCTGATCTTGACGACAAAAGAGTACATGCAGTGTGTGACAGCTGTGGAGCCTCACTGGTTGGCAGAGTTGGGTCCAATGTTTTTCGCCGTGAAAGATTCTGATACGTCAATGCAGGAACATAAAAAGAAACAGAAAGAAGAGAAAACTGCCATGGAGGAAGAAATGGAAAGGTTGAGGATGGTCCAGGCTGAGGTTGAAAGAAGAAGCAAGGAGAAGGAGAGGGAAAAGAGAGCAAAAGAGCAGCAACAAGTTTCAATGCCTGGTTTGAAGAAAGGCTCAACTACTTATCTACGACCTAAGAGGCTCGGTCTGTGAATACATTATTTGCTGTAGTTAAATATCTGGTGATATAAGTTGTGCCCACGTGTGAAACACATGCAATTCAGTCCATTCCTTAGTCATCCTTAATTTGGACGATGGAGACACGAGATTTGGAGAATGAAAAAATCCAAATGAAGTCAACAAATGTCAATACAAGTTCTTTCATTTAGCAATTATCTTTACTCCTTTTAACCCTGAATTCAACAAATGCTCGTATAAGTTTCTTCATATAGCAATTGTATTTGCTCCTTTTGACCTTGAACACTGAGTTTTACGTAACTATTTTTGGCAGACTGGTTAACAGGAATATATATTGCATGGTGATAGATTACAGGATGTGCTCTTGGTGTTGTATTAACTTCTTATCTCGAGCGGAACAAAAAGGGAATCTGTAATCATTCACTCTCTGTTTGTCATCATTTGTTAGGGGAGGCTAATAAAGCCTTTGTTTTAGGCACCCTAAATTTTGGGGTCCCAAAAATATTTTTAGTTGTGAATTTACTATCCTATTTTAAGTTTATAAGGAAAAAAAAATACAAAATTCTTATAAAAATGAAAAGAAACAACAAGTCTGGGAAGGGTAATGTGTACGCAGACCTTACGCTTACCCCATAGGGTAGAGATGCTGTTTCAATATACCAAAAAATTCTCTATTTTGTAACAATAGAAATAATTCAGAACTTTGAATTAAGATACTAATTAACGTATTTTACAATAAGATCCAAGGTAACAAATTGTAAATACGTGGCTAACATCTTATTAATTTTCTTACCAATGTGTATGTTAATATTGTCACACTTCCTTTTTCCCGGGGATAGGGAGTATTTCCAATTAAAATGACATTATTCAAAGTGAGATTGATTATTTAATTAGAGTAGCCACTTGAGATAATTATTATGGTGTTCCAAGTCCCCAGTTTATTTTAAATCCCAAATCAATGAAAGTTAACTCTGTTTTTACAGTCCGCGAACACAGAGATCGGGTAAGGAATTCTGTTAACCCAGGAGAATGTGTGAGGCAGTTTCGAGTTCCGTGGTTTTAGCACAATCGCTCAACTATTAAAACTTGACCTAATTATCTGATTTATCATGCTTAAAACCTATTGTGCATTTTTACCTTCTAATCGCTTTTAATTATTTATAGAATTTATTTAAATAAGTCGCGATGTCACGCACTTATTGTTTTTGTACACATTACGAATCGCGTCACGTGAAACGCACTCGCGGTTTACAACATGTTTATTTTAATTGTTTAAAGTTTTAAGGTCGAGTCACGTGAAGCGCACACTCAAATTGGGGATTATGTATCATGACTATGCCACAGAAACCGCATAGTCACAATTTATTATTAAATACGCCTAAAGCAAACTACGATCATGATTTTCTTAAAACTAATTTGAGATTAGTGTGAGGTCGTGATTTATGGATATCATTTGTGGATGAAGTATGGGACTTGATTAAAGGCAGAAACAAATTGTTGGGGATTTTAAACGGGGATACTTATGTACAAGAACTTGTTCATTATCAAAACTTGTTAATTTAACACTAGCAGGTAGGAAACGGCTTGCTAATTTTAATACTTCTAAATTAATCTATGGGTCTATACAATAATCAAGCTTATAATTCCTTTTAAACCATTTATAACCAACTAATAAGATACCACCAGAAGTAGTTAAATCATGGGTCTATACAATAATCATGTGCATTTAGTGTTCTAACAGACTATGAAAACAACTAAAGGCACTGGCAAATAAACAAAAATGTGCACTCATCTGAACACAAAAATGACTAACTACTGCAACAAACATTCATTAAACATATAAATAACCCACAGTTGCAAGTTTTCAAATCTATAGCATTTTTAAAACACCTGATACATAGAAAGGGATCGAAGCTAATACCTTAAGAGCAACAAAGTAAAGAATTAGAATATAAGCCTCTGATTTAGGAGTCAACTACAGACTGATACAACAACAACAGAAAACAGTACAACAGAAACACCAGTAAAGAAGCTTCTTCTTATTTCCCACTTTCTTTTCTTTCTTTTTTTAATTTTGTATTTTGTCTCTTTTAGCCTAATTTCTTAGCTAAATGCCAACATAGAGCAACTTACAAAACCAGTCTCATTAAACAAAAATAGGGACCTACTTAGATGCAATTAATCAAACAACATAAGAAACAAAAAATAGGGAAAGAGTTATGATAACCTAGTATAATTAACAAATCAAAAATCATGCAATTGAACTATTAATTAAATCATGCAAACACAGAATCAAGTAACACCATGATGGCGGCAGCAATGCAAATTTCTCACGCCCCAAAACTAAAGAGCACGACCGGCGCTCAACCGAGTAAACCCGACTGAGCAAGCCTGTTAAGTTTCATTCTACCCAAGTTAGTTTATGAATAATTAAGAGATAAATTCTATCAATCATACTTTATAATATTTTCATAAACTTCCATTTTTGTTTTCATTAGCAGTTTCAACCAAAATATCCAGAATATTACAATTAATAAATATGAAGGGAACATTCTGCCACATAACAACATTTCTAGTTCAAATTTTTAGTACCCGACACCACCCACGATCTGTCTACGGAGCCTCTAAAGATGGAAAATACAAAGTGACCCTGCCGGCGACAAGGCCCCAGCTATACCTCAAAGCGTAACAACATAAGCAAAAGAAATGTGACATATTCTATACATAACCCCGGAAGGAAATGGGGCTCACCAAGACTGTTGTGGAGAGAAAGAGAAGGCACTGCTACATGCGATCAGCGCTACTAGCTACAGAGCCACCTACATCCATAAGAAGATGTAGCGCCCCCGACAAAAGGGACGTTAGTACCATCGAATAGTGCCAGTATGTATGAACAAACTCTAATCTGGATAGAGCAAACGACAAACATGTAGTAATGCAATTAGAGGCATCAAATAACATTTCACAGAAATAGGAGGAACACAAGCAAGAGTCACCATGGTTTCTTAACCCGTTATTCCATCTTTTGAATAGTAGTCCTTTAAAACCAAGTGCCACAATTTTTATAATACCACCTTATCTTTTATACGGAGTTCGGTCTCGGCCCGACCGGCTAAGACATCCCAAGTGAGACATCATCAGCATCATAGTTCATAATCCACCGTGTCATTTTCACACAGAGTCCGATCTCGGCCCGATCGGCTAAGCCATCTCACTTGAAACAGTGAGACATTACCAATATCATATTTTTGATGCAAATACCACCATGTATACAACATAGAGTCCGATCTCGGACCGATCGGCTAAGCCATCTCACTTTGGGACATAACCATATCAATTTAATTATTCGGTTCACATTCCTTTTCCATCATTTATTATACAGTTCTTGGTACTTGGACACATCTAACCATTTGTGTTACATTCCTCTCTTTATCTGTTTTATATAATCATCCTTCTTATCAACTAGAACCATCATATAAGGATTCGTACACATAATAAATAAAAGAGCACGATAATCATAATTTATATTTTCAAGTAGCATAGTGACATGGTAGCAACTTAGAACAATATGGAAACAGGAGTTTCCCACCTTAACACATTGAAACCATCAATTCTTCAGAGAATCAAACAAGGAACTCATACCCGGTATTTGAACACCAATAAGTTCATTCTATGAAGTTTAGAGTTAGCCATACATACCTCAAAGAGCTTTTCCGTAAGTTTCTACAATACACCAACACCTCAGGCAATAACAATCTATAAGGAGATAGCAGAAATTGATTAATAATTAGGAAAATTACCCATGGTGTAACTCTCTTAGGAATTTCATTAAACACCTAACATGTGAAGTAGACTACAAGGTTTAAAAATGAAAATTCCTTCTTCCCTCAACCAATTTTAACATGAACTGCCCAAATTAGTTCTTTAATATCACATACTATAACTTAGTCCCACATGCATGACCTATTTCTAACCCCCACAACATAATTGAATCCTTAAACTCTTGCATGAAATCATGGAAGTAGGACTTACCCGGATGGAAGACAATCTAGTGGTTATCTTCTTGATTCTTGAAGGCTTGAGCAAGACTTGGGTGATTATGAAGCTAGGCCCCTTCTTTCTCTCTCTATAAGCTCTCAACCCTCTCTAAAATCAGAGACCCAAAATAAAGCCCCTAAACCTATTTATCAAAGTGGGGTTGGGTTATAAAAATAGGAAAAATAAGCCTCCAAAATCGGGTCCGCGGTCGCATAATGGACCGTAAAACAAGAATGTGGGTCGCAAAATGCATCACGAAATAGGTGTCCAAAACTGGGCTACAATGGACCATTTTTCCACCAGGTTTGCGGTCGCAGATCAATTATGCGGACCGCATAATGATTTTGCGAATCACAGATTTGACACAGAATCGCATTTTTCCAGCCTTTGGTAATTTAATCATAACTTTGTGTAGGAATGTCCAAATGATGAACGGTTTGAATTTTTGGAAACTAAACTTGAAGAACTTTCATTTGATAGGTTGTTCATCACATAAGACCTTATATATATATATATATATATATAGATATGCTCGTTCAAAGTATAGACTTGTGCAAACACATTTGGAATTTAAGCCTATCATGATATTTTCCCATTTGGCTTAGAGGCCTCCCCTTGGACCCCACAAACAAGAAAAGCAAAGAAAATTAGGGAAAAAGGAAATAGGTTTTTGATTGATACCCTGATGATAAGATCTGATGATTACATATAGTGGTCACTACTCACTAAAAGACAAACACCTATAACTAACTCTAACATGGACTGAAAGTGTCTGATTAAAGTAAATCTACGCGTCTAATTGTATTTTACGAAACTTACAAAAGAAACTAAAGAGGGAGTTAACCGCACGTCCCCTAAACTTCTAAAAACTCGTTAATAACTACCCCTAACGGCTACGTACACCCTTTTGAGCTTCCCGTACCACTGTCGCAAACTAGAGCCCATTTCAATTGCATCAATTCCACCTCCTTAAGAGATTCCTTGCCCTCAAGGAAGGAATGAAGGGAAGCGAGTATTTAGTGCTGAGTAGTCTTACCAAGTAGCTCGATCAGGTGTCAGCTGCTCCAATTGCACTAAAACCTAAGCCACAACCTTGTTTCCCCTTTGAATCATACGCCTTTCCAGAATCTTGTGAGGTTGGGGACAGTAGGGGCTTGAGAGTTCGACTATGGGAGGATGAGAAGTCGTTTGTGGGAGCTCATGGAATTTCTTGAGCTGGGAAACATGGAAGGTTGGGTGCAACAACAATTGGGACGGCAGAGAGAGTATGTATGCCACATTTCCCACCTTCTGCAGTATTTGGTAAGGTCCATAGTATCTGGAAGATAACTTAGAAAACTGCCCTCCTGACATAGTAACTTGCCTGTATGGTTGGATTTTGACATACATCCAATCCCCCTCTTTAAATTGCCTATCTAATCTGTGCTTGTTATCTTGAGTTACCATTCTTTGTTGAACTCTATTTAGATGATATTTCAGAAGTTGCATCTTGAATTCTCTAGTAAGTAGGCTTCTATCCACCTCCTCCGTGTGGGAATCTCCTGCAACATAAGGTTAGTGCAGTGGAGGAAGTTGGCCATATAAGGCTTCATAAGGTGTACACTGTATGGAATAATGGAAAGTGGTATTGTACCACCACTCAGTTGTCCCTAGGTAGTGCATCTAATCCTTTTGAGAGTATGAACAAAAACATCTCAAATAAGTTTCCACACACCTGTTCACTACCTCAGTTTGGCCATCTATTTGAGGATGGTAAGCAGTCGAGGTGTTGAAGCTCACTCCTATTATACCAAATAATTCCTGCCACAACTTGCTTGTAAAGATAGGGTCCCTATCACTTATGATATCTTCTGGTAACCCATGTAGCTTATAAATATGATCCATGAAAACCTTAGCTAATTCATTGGCAGAATATGGATGGGACAACCCAATGAAGTGAGCATATTTGGTAAGCCTATCAACTACCACCCAAATAACAGACTTCCCTTGGTATTTTGGAAATCCTTCTATGAAATCCATACTTATACTGCTCCAAGATGACTCATGTATTTTGAGGGGTTGTATTAACCCAGGATAGGGGGCATTATCATATTTGTGTCTTTGGCAAGTATCATAGTTCTTTACCAAGATTTGGATTTCTTCCTCCATCCCATTCCGATAGAATAAGGAAGATACCCTCCTATATGTATTGTCTATTCCTGAATGTCCCCCAATGGTAGAATTATGCCACAATTGTAGGATTTCCTTCTTTAGTGCTGGATCAGGGCCTACCACTAGCTTTCCATTCCTTCTTAACTGCTGATGTATGCAGGTGTACCCCACCTCATTGGGTTCCTTGTTCTTGAGAGCTTGAATCATGGCGTTCAGTTCTTCATCTAGGTCCTAACTTTTCATAATAGTCTCCAGTAAGTTTGACCTCACCGTGGATAGGGCCATAGAGGACAACTCTATGAGTGCAAGCCTAGAAAGTGCATCTGCTGCCTTATTCTCCTTTCCCTTTTATATTCAATCTCAAAATCATATTGCATTAGCTTTGTTATCCACTTCAATTGGCTGCCTGTGTGTAATTTCTGCTCTAATAGGAACTTGAGAGTTTGATATGTTTATTGAGACCATTTGTTGACTGCTATGATTAAAGCCAGCAATTCCTTGTCATAAATTGATAGTTCTTGATGTTGAGTTGATAACCCCTTGCTCAGATAAGCAATTGGCCGTCCTTGCTGCATTAGTACAGATCCAATGCCAACATTGAAGGCATCAGTTTCCACTTCAAAAGTCAATGAAAATTTGGGTAGGGCAAGTACTGGGGCAGTAGTGAGAGTTATCTTCAACTTGTCAAAAGTTTCCCCAGCTTTTTTATTCCAGCAAAAGTTATCCTTCTTGAGAACATCAGTGAGAGGTTTACTGATGATACCATACCCTTGTATAAACCTCCTATAATATCCAACAAGCCCCAGAAATCCTCTAAGTTGTGTAACTGCCTTTGGTTCTGACCAGACCTCCACAACTTCTATCTTCCTAGGATTAGTGGAGACTCCTTGGGAAGATATGTAATGCCCTAAGTATTCCACTCTTCTTGCACCAAACAAGCAATTACTCTTATTTTCCAAGATTTGGTGTTGCACCAGAAGATCAAAGGCAATTTTAAGATGTTGTACATGATCTTCTAAACTCTTGCTATAAATTAGGATATCATCAAAGAATTCCAAAATGAACTTCCTTAAGTAGGACTTAAAGATGTGATTCATTAAGCTTTGGAAAGTGTAATGGGCATTGGTCAACCCAAAAGGCATAACCAAGTATTCATAGTGCCCAAAATGAGTTTTGAATGCAGTTTTAGGGACATACCGACTACCCTCTTACTCGCACGCCTACCAACTAGAATGAGGACATTCAGACTAACCCCAAAAAAGAACTCTCACTCTACTGCTGGAGACATTCTGATTTGGTGGTACCCTGCCCTTAGGTCCGCCTTAGAGTACACTTGAGAACCTCCCAATTCATCCAAAAACTCCTCAATTATAGGAATAGGGAACTTGTCCTTGACAATTATTTTATTCAAGGCTCTATAATCCACACACATTCTCCAAGTCCCATATTTCTTTCCTACTAATACCACAGGTGATGCATAAGGGCTAGAGTTGTGTTGAATAATTCCTTGTACTAACATTTCTTGCACAAGTTTCTCTATAACATCTTTCTGCACTGGTGAGTATATATAGGGTCTGGCATTGGTTGGAGATGTGCCCTCTAACAGAGGTATGTGATGGTCAAACACACCTCTGAAAGGGGGTAGTTGAGTGGGATCACCAAACACCTTGTCATATTTTACCAGAACTTCACCAATCTCCTTTGGTACTTCAACTCATTTCACTTCTGTAACCCTCAATTCCTCTCCCTTGTCACTTCTCACCTTTACCATGAAGAATCGTGGGTTACTTCTATCAACCTTATCCAATGTCTTAGACTGGACAACCTTGAGTTTAGGCTGGATCCCTTGTAAGGTCAGTAACTTACCATCATGCTCAAATTACATGATCAACTTTTTAAAATTGAACTTAATATCCTCTAAAGGATATAACCACTGTATTCCCAGCACAATGTCATTACTACCAATATGGAACACTAGAAAATCTCATTGGAACACTATACCCTGCATGAGCCACTTGAACCCCTTACATATTTTCTCTGTAGGGACCTCCCTTCCATCACTAGAAAATCTCCTTGGAACACTGTACCCTGCATGAGCCACTTGAACCCCTTACATATTTTCTCTGTAGGGACCTCCCTTCCATCAGCTACCTGTACCAGCTGTGGCTTGATCTTACTGACCTTGCAACCCAGCTTTTCCATAATGTCTTCATTAATGAAATTATGAGTAGATCCACAATCAATAAAAATCTCCAATGGCTTCTGTTCAGTGAAACCCCTAAGCCTGAGTGTTTGAAATCCTGGTGTGCCATTAAGTGCTTGTAGGGATATGGCACAATTTTCAGGAACCTCTTGTTCCACCCCTTCTTGTTCTTCTTCAGGCTCTTGGTTCTGTTCTTCCTCCCCTCCCTTCTCTTCCAGTTCCTCTATATGTCCTAACTCCAATGAGTAGATGTGTCTTTTTGGCTTTACATTTATGACCAGGAGTAAATTTCTCATCACAAAAGAAGCATAACCCCCTTGCTTTTTTTTTCCATCAATCTCTGTAGAAGTCAGTCGCCTCCTTCTATTATTATCCATCTTGGCAACATGTTGTCTTCTTACCCATGATGTAGTATCCTTTTTCCAGTGGCCATGATTGACTCCACTGGATCCCCTACTTAAATAATAAGAGGAACTCAAACTTTTGATTGCTCTACTTTGAGCAGCAAAGCTGGCCTCCTGCAACCTAGCCAAATAGTAGGCCTGTGGAAAGGTACTAGGATTACCTACTCTGACAGCATTACTAAGTTCTGGTTTAAGGTTGTTGAGGAAGATGCTAATTGCATGTCCTGTTGCTATGTCCAACCTGTCCATTACACTATTGAAGGCTTGTTGGTACTCCTTCACAGTTCCAGTATGCTTCACATTCATTATCTCAGTCATAGGATCAGTGTATCTCCCCAGAACAATCACATAATGCCCCGATATAATTATCTCAAGTGGGAAGTGGCATCTGACCTTTGCTCCTCATGTACCAAAAATGCCACTGCAAGGCATCGCCCTCCAAATGCACACTAGTTTCAACTTCTATTGTATGGTAATCTCCTCCTCAAAGAAGAACTACTCTACTTTATATATCCATGTCCTTAGATCCTCACCATTGAACCTTGGAAACTCTACCTTGGTATAATTGGTAATGGGAAGGTTGGGTAGAGTGGGGTTTGATTGATGATTTGTTGTTGGCCAGTGGTTGTTTATGTGTGTGTTCTGATGCAGATTAGGAGGTGGTTCATAGGAAACTTGGTGGTATATTGGTGGGCTTGTATGAAGGTTTGGTACTTGGTAAGCTGTAGGGTATTGGGATGGCTGACTGTAAGAGTTGAAGGGTTACTGAACTTGGGTAGGTGTGTTGGAGTACTAGTAAGGCTGAGTATAGCGAGTTCTATTTGGTTCAGTAGGGATCTGGGAGGGAACAAGAAGAGTCCTAGGTTGAGGTGAATAAGGACCTAAGGGTCCTTGTATTGAGGCCATAACATGTGGGGATCTTACTGGTGGATTGGGGTTCTGTATGTTAGGGTTCACTTGTGCTTGGTTACTAGGTCCAACGACAGTGCAGTTTACTCCCATAGTAGTGCTTCGAACATGAGGTCTAGCATTCGAAGTTGGAACTCCACTCGAGAATGAGGTATTGGACAGAGCTGATCCATTACCCCCACAGGAGTAGGTGTTTCCATTTCTCCTAAACTAAGAGGAAAGTCACTAGGAAAATATACTCACCTCCTCTCGACTCTGATTCCTTCCCTCTTTCAGGTCTTCTGCCATGGTGTATGACCTCGTTGAGCACTTCTCATAGGTCATTCACAGCCTCCTCTTGGTTCTTACAAGATTGCACTTGAAAGGCTTCAAGTTGATCCCGACGAGCTGTGAAGCTCGACATATTGGCATACATTTTATGTAACAGTTCCATGAGCTCATTCGATTCTCCAGTCATCGTGTCCACAGAGCCAAGGAGCTGCTCTGATACCACTGATGGCGGCAACAATGCAACAGTAAAAAGAAAAGAAGAAAACTAGAAAAATAAAGAAAATTAGGGAAAAAGGAAATAGGTTTTTGATTGATACCCTGATGATAAGATCTGATGATAACATATAGCGGTCACTACTCACTAAAAGACCAAAATCTATAACTAACTCTGACATGGATTGAAATTGTCTGATTAAAGTAAATCTATGAGTCTAATTGTATTTTACGAAACTTCGTTAATAACTACCCCTAACGGCTACATACACCCTTTTGAGATTCATGTACCACTCTCGCAAGCTAGAGCCCATTTCAATTGCATCACACCAAAACCCTACCATGCTGACAAATTGAAAAAAGAAAAAGAAAATAAACAGATTAAAACTCATGAAAACCAAAGAAAAGAAAACAACAAAAAGATAAAATATTACCTAAACACAACAAGTTTAGTCAGCGATTGTGTCCGAACGTCTCCAAATTGAGCCGAAAATGACATTAATCGATTGTCCTGTCGGTTAACATAAGTTTCGAGTCGAATCGCATCTTTAAACTCAACAAAAATCAAAAAGAAGAAAAAGAACTAGGGTTTATGTTTTTTTTAGACCCGCTCATGAAATTTGGTGGAATTTTTGGAAAAATTGTTGGTAAACTAATTTGGGGTGGTTTAGAGTGGTGGCCGGCGGGGGATGATTTGAGAGTTTAGGGGCGCCTAGGGTTTGAGTGTTAGAGAGGAAGATGAGAGAATGTGGGGGAGGGGGTTTCTTCTGGGTTTGGGAGGTGTGTCTGGACAATTAGAAGGAGATCATAGGTTAGTTCAGGGCCGTTAGATTGGAGGGAATTGGTCGGCTGAGATCAAATGTGACCAAAATGGGGTTGTCTTTGTCATTGAGGGGTTGGACCAGGTTTTTATAAGTCTAGGCTGGGGCGGATGGAGGGCCGTTGAGGCCTGGCCCAATTTCAAATAAAACTAAACAACCTTCTTTCTTTTCTTTGTTTTTCTTTGATTTTAAAAAAAAAAAAATCTAATTGAATTAATTTAAATCATAAACAAACTAAATAAAATTCTAAATTAGACTCTAATTTAATCTATTTTATAAAATTAACCTTACTTATTTACTAACTTAAACTAAGTAATTTAAAACTAAAAGCTAAAATGTAAACATGACCATTGTATTTTTGTGATTTTTGTTTAATCATGCAACTAATAAACGTAATTAAATCTTAAAATAAAAATAAAAACCTAAAATTATATGCAATGAAGATTGGATATTTTTGTAGTATTTTTCATGACTTTGAAATATTCAATATGCACAAAATGCGACTAACATGCGAACAAAATTAACAAAGAAATTCCTAAAAATTCTACAAAAATTAGAAATAATTAGAAAAATCTATTTTTGCAGATTTTGTAGAAGTAGTGAGGCAAAAATAACGTGCTCACAAATATTATATTTTATAAGATAACTTCACTATAGACAAAAAGAAAGAAAGAAAGAAACTAATGTAATATTAATTCTATAATTTGCAAGATAACTATACTATTGACAAAAATAATAATTAAGGCCCTTATTAAAATTTAGCTTAGGTCGCGATTTTTATTGTGACGCAATTGTCTGTTGTGACAGAAAGAACCTTCTTTTTTACCCTAGACGCAGATAGAATTATTTATGTTTCTGGAAATATGCCATTCACGCCTTTCTTGATTTTTTTAATAAAAAAAAAATGCATAATGTATGCTTGTAACGAACTTACTCTTCTCATGTAAAAGTGAAAAAGCCTCAATTCTACTCCTTTGCACGTTTTATGTCCAATAGTGAAGTGCTTGAGGTTGTCCAGGTTGGCAAAAGAGGAATGTTACTGGCAGGTTCAATGGGTGATATAATGTTTATAAATGGAACAGTAAGTGATATGGTGTAAACATAGAAATGAAAAGTTATCTCAGATTGTCAATAAGAAATTCAAGTTGTTTTTCTCAAAATGTATTTCTTTACATGGTTAATCCGAAAAGACGAAGATCTAAATGGGTGAACAATCATTTATTAGTTCAAAATTTGTGATACTACTCATTTCAAATTGTGACTTATTAATCATTCTACTGCTCCTAGGAAGAACCAAATGAGCTTCCACAGTTGAAACACTGAAAAAATAATCTCATCATAGACTTTCCATTAAGATTCAAGTTATACGTGTCCATTAAAAATGTAGAGAATTTCTAAGATATTGCGTGCGTTTGGTATGAAGAAAAACAGTTTCCGAAACATTTTTTAAGTGTAGTTTAGCCTCTTTTGAAGGGGTAATTACCTATTCATGAATCCAGAGTAACTTACACAGTAAGGTAATAATAACAATTGACTTCTAAGTAAACTGACCATGTGAAATACTTTAATCATTACATATTAATTAGGGATTCAGACAAAAATGTGACATATTTTCCTCCGTAACTAGAGAGCAAATATAATAATTGGACATAAAAATGTTAAACTACTTACTAATTCAATATATTAAATATTGAACTTATTTCATCTTTAAATAAAATATTGAAATATAAGCTTGAAGGTGTATTTTCTGTGAAATGATTACTTTCTCTTAGAATTTTTAACATTCACTATTTTTATTTATTTATTAAATCTCATATTCAAAGATAATTTTAGTACCTTTTTTTAACTTCACCTCTATTACCCAGAATAATATTAGTTGTGACCGTATTGATGCAGTTTTCAAGAAAAATATATTTGTATGATGTCGATAAGTGATACTTTCAAGGACTGTAGTTAGTAATACTTGATGTAAGAGACAAAAAATAATTTGGGTAGAAGATGCAAACACTTGTTATGATTTGATGCATAGTGTAGGTGTTATGCTTGTTATGTCCTTATCGTTTCACCTCTCCTTTTTATTCTTGCATTTATTCAATCTATTTTTCTATAATCAAGAAGTGTTATAAAAATATATAGCATATTTAACCAAGAATATAATGTGTATTACAAGAAGAAGAAATAAATATGTTATTAAATTTAATAAATATTATACTACTTAATATACCAATATATTTTTGATTTTTTTTATTCAATAGTACACTATTTAGTATATAATAACTAAGATCATGATATTGTATTGGTAAAACGAGCTTCACACGTGCAACAATTATGATGACTCAGCAATCTATGTGGATCAATGAAATCGTGACAACTGGACAGGACTTTATGAAGAGGTACGAGATAAAGAGGAGCGGAATAGCATACCCACAAGGTAATCAGATACGGGAATCTCAACTTAATTGAGAAGATGAAGATGCACGATCAGAATGAATCCAGGTAGAATAAGGGCAGATTCAGAGATCTTCAATTAATGAGCCAAACGTTACATAACCTTCACACGACAATTACGGATAATCATTGTAATGTTACATTAATGCCATTATTAGTCATTAATGCTCAATCATTAAAAATGGTAGACGTTATATTAAGAAATTCCCTATATAAGGGAGTAAAATATAACTTGTAAGGACACGTTCGAACCGCTATTGCAATATACTTACTTTTTACGCATCTTACTGCTTTTTATTTACAAGTTTACTTGCAATTATTAGTATATCCTTTGGTTATCAGAAATCCGTGTTCTTCCTAAATTAACTTTGACAGAGAATCAAATTCTTTGGTTAAACAACTATAACTTTGGAAAATCCACAATCTGTGTTAGCAAGGAATTGGAGGCACTCCAAATGAGTCCCTTGAAGCAAGACCAGGTATGTCCAATAATCCAGAATTACAATATGTATTACTAACTCTGCAGAAAAAGGTGAAGGAACAAAACGATCAAATCGAGCAAATTCCTGGAGTACCACCAGTTATCAAAGGCATTGACGTTGATAGATATTCTCAACAACCTTGGAAGCCAAGTGCAGCACCCTTGCCTATTCCCAAGAAATTCAAAATGCCTGATATTCCCAAGTATGACGGGACAACCGATCCACGTGATCATGTGACTGCTTTTACCACCGGAGTAAAAGGCAACGACCTAACTAAGCAAGAAATTAAGCCAGTCCTAGTCAAGAAGTTCAGAGAAACACTCACCAAAGGAGCACTAACCTGGTATTCTCTTTTACTTGAAAATTCTATTGACTCTTTTGCTGAGCTTGCAGATTCTTTTATCAAAGTGCATTCCGGTGCGCAAAAAGTCGAAAAGAGAATAGAAGACATATTTAAAATGAAACAAGGAGACGCGGAGTTGCTTTGTGAATTTGTAGACAGGTTTCAACGGGAAAGAATGTTGCTACCAAGGGTACCTGACAATTGGGCAGCCATGGAATTTGCAAGCAATTTAAATGACAAAAGTTTAGAAGCCACGCGAAGACTCAAGGAAAGCTTGAGAGAATTCCCAGCCACGACGTGAAACGATGTCTATAACAGGTAAAACACTAAGCTACAAATAGAAGAAGACACCATTGCTCAGCCAAAAGCAGAAGATCGAACCAGTTCTAGACGCTCTAAACCAGAAAGGAGAACAAGTAAGAACAAGTACGACCCTTATATGGGACCTTCGGGTCGAGAAAATCGTCCCAGGTTTGAAAACACCCGGTCAGAATATAGACCATAAAATAGAGATACGAGATCATCCTTATCAAGATCCCGAAAGGATCGGGATGAACGAAATAGAGGTAATACAAGAATTGGAGACTACAACTTCAATGTAAGTACTTCTGAATTAATTTTAGTACTGAGAAATATGGGTGATAAGGTTCGATGGCCCAAAGAAATGACGTCGAACCCAAATAAAAGAAATCCAGACTTCTGGTGTGAATTCCATAACGATCATGGGCACACAACATCAGATTGCAGATTTTTGCATGGTGAGGTAGAACAATTATTAAAACAGGGCTATCTAACAGAATTTTTTAGTGAAAAAGGTAAACATGCATATATGAAGAACATGCAGGAGCCCCCAAAACCACCATCTCCAAAGCGAACAGTGAACATGATACATGGAGGAGAGGAGGTGAACGGAGTCATCTGTAAAAGAACAACAAAATTCACGATTACGCATGGGAAGCGAATTCGTGAAGACGTGGAAGCAGACAATATATCATTCGACGATGCAAATATCAACGGATTAATGCTTCCATACAACGACGCATTGGTGATATCCCTACTTATACATGACACTAACGTAAAAAGAGTGTTGATTGATCCAGGTAGCTCAGTCAACATCATTTTGTCGAGAGTTATGGAGGAAATGCTAATTGAGGATCAAGTAATCCCAAAAGCATGAGCCTTATCTGGGTTTGACAATTCCACGGTCATAACAAAAGGGGAAATTGATCTTAGCACTTACGCAGAAAGAGTAATCAAAAATACTAGATTCCAAGTCATTGATATTGATATGGCCTACAACATAATCACGGGGAGACCATGGATTCATGACATGAAAGCAATACCATCTACCTTACATTAGGTAATAAAATTCCCTTCCAAATGAGGAATTCAACAGATTCGAAGCGATCAACAAACCTCGAGGAATATAAATTCCGTAGCATACTCTAACAAAAAAGAGAAGCGGAAAAATCAGAAGACGGGGAAATTGCCAAAACAGGTATGGAAGCAAGTTTTGCTCAAACAGGTACGAAAGAAAATGCTATCCAAACAGGTACATAGGAAGATAGCCACGAGAAGGTGAATCAAGTCACCACGGAAGAAGTATCAAAACGTACGGACATGGATTCCAGACCTGATGTCATTCAGGAACCAGAAGAAGACGAGCATATCAAAACCACTACGGAAGAACTCGAAGCTATTCCACTATTCGAGCAAAAGCCACAAAAAAAATTCACATAAGCACGAGGCTAAGCCCCAGTAGACAAGGTAAGTTAATTGAATATTTAAAGGCTAATGCAGATTGCTTTACTTGGTCCCATTCATACATGACAGATATTCCTCCGGAGGTGATGACTCATAAATTAAATGAAGATCCATCCTCCATGCCTGTCAAGCAAAAGAAAAGAAAACAAGGACCATTCAAGAACTAAATGATCGATGAAGAGGGGGACTTATTGTTACAAAGTCATGCCTTTTGGCCTGAAAAATGCTGGAGCCACGTATCAAAGGCTGGTGACCAAGATGTTCTAGGAACATCTGGAAAAAATGATGGAGGTATACATTGATGACATGCTGGTGAAATCAACACAAGCGAAAGATCATTTCCAACATCTTCCAATTACCTTCGAAATCCTACGCATGTATAATATGAAACTAAATCCAAAAAAATGTGCCTTTGGCCTAGAATCAGGTAAGTTTTTGGGTTTCCTTGTATCAAATAGAGGAATAGAAGTAAATCCTGCTCAAACTAAAGCCATTGATGAAATACCCAGTATACTTACGAGTAAAAAAGAAGTTCAAAGACTAACAGAAAGAATTGCAGCCTTAGGAAGATTTATCTCCAGGTCCTCGGAGAAGAGTTTTAAATTTTTCTCAGTTCTTAAAAAGAAGAATCAGTTCGAATGGACTGAAGAATGTCAACAGGCTCTCAAAGATTTGAAGGCCTATCTATCAAAAACCCCGTTGTTGTCTAAGCCGAAAGAGGGGGAAAGGTTGTATGTCTATCTTGCCGTTGCATAAATTATCGTAAGTGCAGTACTGGTAAGAGAAGACAAAGGTAAACAATCTCCAATTTATTATGTAAGCAAGCCTTTATTAGATGCTGAAACTAGATATCTGCATCTAGAAAAATTAGCATTATCTTTAATAATAGCAGCTAGAAAGTTAAGACCATATTTTTAATGCCATCCAATCACTGTTGTGACCTCATACCCATTGAGAAATATTCTGCATAAACAACAATTATCAGGAAGATTAGCCAAATGGACAATAGAATTAAGCGAGCATGACATAATATATCAGCCTAGGACTGCTATAAAGTCTCAAATTTAGCTGATTTCGTCGCTGATTTTAATACTAGAACAATCCCTGAGGCGGAAAGACCGTTCCAACTCTTTAACGGGGCTAATCTAGGAATATGGACCCTATTTACTGACGGCTCTTCTAATGTAAAAGGAGCCGTCTTGGGAGTTGTTTTAATATCACCTACGGGTGAAAAGATACGACAAGCTATTAAATGTTATCCCATAACTAACAATGAAGCAGAGCACGAAGTTGTCATTGCAGGGCTTGAACTGGCACGAGAACTCTCAATCGAGCAAATCGTGATCAAAAGTGACTCTCAACTAGTTGTGAACCAGATGCATGAGACTTACACCGCTAGAGAGACCCGAATGCAACAATATCTGGAAAGGGCACGAGACCTAGTAAGACAATTCCAGTCATGGAAAGTTATGAAAATACCCAGGGAGGAAAATGCAGAAGCGGATGCATTAGCTAACCTTGCAGCAGTTGCAGAAGTGACAAATAAAGGCAATACAATTGTCATTCACCTCTTTCATCCACCAATCGACCAGGATAAAAGTGAGGTAACATTTAACCCTTTAACCTGGGATTGGAGAAACAAAATTTTAAACTTTGTTCAGAATGGCACCGTACCCGTGGATAAGAAAGCAACTCAAGCACTTCGCCGAAAAGCTGCACGGTACTACCTCATTCGTGACACATTATACCGCAAAATGTTTGGAGGTCCCTTAGCTAAGTGCCTTGGACCCAATCAAACGAAGTTCGTCATGAAGGAAGTACGCGAAGGACACTGCGGAAACCACTCAGGAGCAAGATCCTTAGTCAAAACCCTAATCAGAGCAGGGTACTATTGGCCCAAAATGGAGGAAGAGGCTGAGAGTCTCGTAGCTAAATGCGACAAATGCCAATGATTTGCTAACAACATGCATCGACCAGCGGAGCTACTTCACCCAGTGATATCGCCATGGCCATTCATGAAATGGGGCATGGACATAGTGGGACCCCTTCTCCCAGCTAAAGGAAAGGTACGGTTCTTACTCGTATTAACTGATTATTTCACAAAGTGGGTGGAGGCAGAAGCTTTTAAACAGGTGCGAGAAAAAGAAGTGAAGAGCTTCATATGGCGAAACGTAATATGCCGCTTTGGAATACCAAAGGAGATTGCATGTGACAATGGCCCACAATTCATAGGCTCACAAATCACAGAATTCTTCAAAAGTTGGCACTCAAGAGAATCACTTCATCACCATATCACCCCGTGGATAATGGGCAAGCCGAGTCAACAAAAAAAGTCATCGTTAACAACCTAAAGAAACGGTTGGAAAGATCCAAGGGAAATTGGCTAGATGAGCTACCGGCGGTATTATGGGCTTACAAAACTACTGCAAAAACAGCTACAGGAGAGACTCTATTCGCACTTGTTTACGGCTCGGAAGCTTTAATACCAGTGGAAATTGGTGAACCAAGCACAAGGTTCACGACATCAACGGAAGAATCAAACAACGACGAGTTGAGGAAAAATCTGGACTTGCTCGAGAAAAGAAGAGAAGCTGCACTAATACGTATGGCGGCCCAAAAACAAATTATTGAGCGATATTACAACAGAAAAGCTCATCTCAGATATTTCAAAATTGGGGACTTCGTTCTCAAAAAAGTTCTCCAGTCAACGAAGAAAGCTGGTGCAGGAAAGCTAAATTTTAATTGGAAAGGACCTTACAAAGTCCGTGGCATTGCTGGAAAAGGCGCTTATGAGCTGGAGGCTATGGACGGCAGAATCCTACTAACTAGTTGGAATGTTGTTCATTTGAAGAAGTACTACTTCTGAGTAAAAGTAATACCCCTGGTCAGGTTTCATTAAGTTCGATTTTACTTTTGTATAGTTAAAATTATACTAACCATTTTAGATGATAGGCAAAAAGCTAACTCTGTAAAGATACGAGGAAGTAACTGAATTCCCAGTCTAGGGTTACAACTTTCTGATGGACGTTTTAAAGGGTTAAGCAGTCATCATCTAAAAACTATATACCTTCGAGTCCCCTATGTTTTTCCTTTTCATGAAAAGAACCACAAGGAAGGAGTAGTCAAGTGCTCGAGATTTCATTCTTCAAAGCTCAAACACTTGGGGGACTATACAGTATGGAAGGAAAAGATGAAGCAAAAAAGACTATTAAAAGGTCAAAGCTCGAGTCTGAAGATCCATCCTCCCAACAAGTCAAGTACTATGAGCAAAATTAAAGAGCCAAAGACTCAAAAAACAAAGCCTGACTCAAAAACCTACGAAAAACATATTCGTAAATGTAAACGAGTGTTCAGGTTAAAGGCAGAACACTAGTTACGGGTAAAAATGCACATCGTTGTACTTACTCAGAAACTGTTGTAAATGAAAACAATTATGAATGAAAGATCATCATCCTTGTACTTATTCAGAAAACTATTATAAATGAAAATAGTTACGAATGAAAGATCATTATCCTTGTATCTATTTAGAAAACTGTTATAAATGAAAACAGTTACGAATGAAAAAGCATTACCCCTGTATTCATTTAAAAACTGTTATCAATTAAAACAGTTATATATTTAAAAAATATTATAAAGAAAAACAGTTATTCCCTTGTACTAATTCAAAAAAACTGTTGCAAAAAAAAAAAAACAGTTACGAGTACAAGTTCATATCAAATCTATTGAAAGAAAAACAGTTACAAAATGAGGTATAGACGGTACATAAACACATGTGAAATGTTACGAAAACTTTCTTCAAAACATTGTTAAAGAAAACATGTGAAATTCCCATCTCTCTTTTGTATATTTACACCATTATGAAGTTGAGACGTCTTCTTCATTAAGTGTCGATCAAAAAAGGGCCCTCTTTTATAAAATCGTGCCTGTTACGAAAAGGTACGAACAATCTAAGCATTATTTAATGCAAAATCAAAAACTCAGAGGTAAAACAAAAACCTCAAAAAGAAAGCATGCAAAAACTTAAGAGTGAAACAGAAACTCGAAGAAAGTTATAGTCATGCTAATATTGATATTAATATATTACGGAAAAATAAACTAAGTGTTAACTTAGTCTATGCCGGGTTAATTTTTACATTGATTGCCCCTAAGTTGTCAGTTGGGGACTTACAAAGGATCCAACTTTACCAATGATGGGACTTGGGGTAACCACCAATTGATACAAATAAAAAAAAGAAAGAACCAAGTTCTTTAAACTTTTTCAGATGGGGGGTTGTCTTCGTTGGCAGGAGGAGCAGCTTGAGATGGAGAGACACGAGCAGCAGGGACCTCAACCTCTGGTGACGAAAGATTTTGACTTTGCTGAGACTTCTCAATTTTCTCTTTGGTTTTAGCAATTTTGGATTCCAAGTCAAAACCCTCTTGGCCCATTTTCGTCAATGTGTCAAGGCGAGCGTTCAGATAAGCCCAACTAACATCAACGACTGCTTTGTCTTCAAGAGATTCATAATCCTTCTCCCACTGTTCAGCTTCAGCTCTTAACTCATCTCGTTCAATCATGAGAGGTCTGTAAAGGAGCAAGAGATCTTTCCAGAACTGGACCTTCTCTAAAGGGTTACAGAGGTCTTCCTGGGGTTGGGTGAGAAATTGAACAAGTTCATCGGAATACACCTCCTTCTGGTCCAACAAGGCCTTCAGGCTCCTAATCTCCTCAGAGGCATATGAAAGCTGCTCTGCAAATGAAGACTCCAAGACACTATTATCCTTGCCTGCCTGGTTCGAAGACGCCTTCTCAACGGCCAGTTCTGCTGCAAGAACTCTAAAACACTTCTCCAAGGTACATTTTTCCTCCTCCATTGCCTCCATGTCTAGTTTAAACCTCTAGTACTGCTCCTTCCAATTGATAGCCTCGGTTTGGAAATCCTTTGTTGCTTGCTCCATCCGAACGACCCTCTTCATTAATTCTGTGCCTACAAGATTGATCTACATAAAAGAGATAAATTAGATACGGTAAGAGCATATGTAAGTACGTATGAAAAGCAAGTTTTACCTTTAAAGACGAGTGCACAATCTCGTTCATCTAAGTCAGGGTACTGTGGCTTTCCAGCTTAGACCTTTCAGTCGGGCCTATCAATGGATTTAACCATACATCATCCTGGCCCAACTTTTTCAAGAGGTTGCCCGTTGTTGGGACTTCTATTATAACTTGCCCCTTCTCTCCCCTGCTGGAAGACCCTACTTCTACAGCAGAAGGCACGAAAGCGGGGGCAGATAAAGGAGCCATGGGCGAAGTAGGCGGGAAGCAGAAACAACCACAGGAATAGAAACAGCAACGGGAGCAGGAATAGCCAAGGGAGAAGAAACAATAACGGGAGAAATTGAAGGAAACTCTTTAGGAGCAGGAGGAGAGAAAACAGCAAGAGGGGCTTCATCAGAAATGGTACCAAAACTTTCACGGAACAAAAGATCAACGGATTCACGAAAAGGAGAGGGAGTCGCATCCTCAGGGGCAGAAAGTTCAGATTCAGGCACGGGAGGGTCAACAACAGGTGTGGACTCATCGTCAGAGACCACCTTCCTCCTACGTGACCTGTGGGCTAACGAACCCTCCTCTTCCTCCTCCTCCTCTAAGGTCCTGGACCCACTTGCTTTTTTTTTCGATGAGGAGGAACTAGTAATGATCTCCTGGGCCTTTTCCAGGGACAATCTTGAAGCGGACACAGTCGCTGCAAAAATACCATGAGCAGCAAACCCTACCAAATGAAAGGGGTTAGGTAAAACTTAAAAGAAGAAAGAAGTAAAAATAAAAAAACTTTGCTCACCGTGGGTCTTAACCTTCCATCCAAACCTCCCAGAGAGGTATTTCCACGAATGTTCTTCTAACGGAGCAATCAACAAGAGTTTTTCTACCCAATCTCGGAAACCATAGACATTCTCAACGGTTCCCATGGTTGCTGCAAAGAAAAGAAACAGTTACGGTACTGATAAAGTATCAAAAGCAAAGGAGAGGAAGGTGAGCAAAACTGTACTCACGTGCAAGATTCCACTTCTCAGGGAAGGGGAAATTTTCTTCACCTACTAAACCTGCAGTAGGGACAACAACATATCAAAGATACCACCCTCGGTCTTTATCATCATCGTGAGTAACTAACACCCTTTTACTCCTCGCCATAAGAGTAAACACTCCTTGGAGGAACACCATCAGAGAATAGAGGTGAATAAGATGATGAAAAGTGAAGGGTACGGAAGCTAAATTGGCCAAATACCTAAGGCACGTGACAACTCGCCCAACAAAAGGACCGACTTGTCCCAGACAAATTTTGAAGAATCGACAAAACTCGATGATAACAGGGTCGATAGGAGGCTTGAATGCTAATGTGAAAGGGTAAGTATAAACATAAGAATACCCGGTCTTGTAAGAGGTTATTCTTTGGTTATTTCCAAGAATAATAACAGGAAAATCGGGCTTCCAAGAACAATCCCTGCGTACAAGAGGCACCAAGCCCTCTGTTATCTGAGTAGGATAAAGTTCGGTACTGTCATGCGAAGACATTGAAGAAAGTTGTTTGCTCATGGCCTGACTATCCTTGGCAAATTAAACCTCAGTAGGGATAATTTCATCGACCCTCGGCTCGCGAAGTGGTTCACTATTTCCTCTACTCTTTGACAAAGATCTCGAAGCCCTAGCCCCTGAAGAAGATAAAGAAACAGAAGATCTAGAAGAAGATGAAGGAGTAACATGAGAAGAAGAAGTACCCCTGGAAGGGGTAGAACCTAAACTCCTAAGCCTACCGCCTCTCCTACTCCGAGTTGGAGCAGAAGAGGGAGTCAATTCATCAACATTTATGACTCTCTTAGATTGCTGGTTTGAAGAAGACATATTTACGAAGACAAAGAATGAAGGTTAGAAGTTTTTCGTGAAAGTAAAGAAAGGAAAAAGGGTCTTTATACTCGAAGGCAACCATCAAAAAATGGAAAAAATAGTGATGTGAAAGTCATAATTGAAGCTGTCACTTCGTGACTGATGTAGCCGCAAAAAGCCCTAAAAGGCGTTGAGTAATTGCAGAACCAACCCGAGAATGCCGCGTGGCACGGGCATTAAATGGAAGTGACAAGCGACGCTTACATTCAGAGATGGATGCAATGTTACGAGTGATGCGACGGCAAAATATTCCCGCCATAAATGAGTATCCACTTACCAAATATTAATCGATAAATAAATGGTAAGTGGGGGGGACTATCTGTATTGGTAAAAACGAGCTTCACACGGGAAACAATTATGTGACTCAACAATCTATGTGGAGCAATGAAATCGTGACAACTGGACAGAACTTTGTGAAGAGGTACGAGATAAAGAGGAGCGGAATAGAATACCCACAGAGTAATTAGATACGGGAATCTCAACCTAATTGAGAAGATGAAGAGGAACGGTCAGAATGAATCCAGGAAGAATAAATGGCAGATTCGAAGATCTTCAATTAATGAGCCAAACGTTACATAACCTTCACGCGACAGTTACAGATAATCATTATAACGTTACATTAATGACATTATTAGTCATTAATGCTCAATCACTGAAAATTGTAGACGTTATATTAAGAAATTCTCTATATAAGGGAGTAAAATATAACTTGTAAGGACACGTTCGAACCGCTATTGCAACATACTTACTTTTTACACATCTTACTGCTTTTTATTTACAAGTTTACTTGCAATTATTAGTATATCCTTTGGTTATCAGAAAATCGCGTTCTTCCTAAATTAGCTTTGGCAGAGAATCTAATTCTTTGGTTAAACAAATATATGTGCTTACTGGTATAATACATGATATTCATAATATGTCAATAGTATATTGATATATATTTAGTATACCGCAAATACTATTGAATCATTGTATATTATAAAACTGGTATATTAAAAGATATTCACTATATATTTCATCTATTAAATACTATATTATTGTCACAGTTGAATATTGGTATACTATAATTTATTTAGTTGTATCGGAAGTTGCGGTGAGTGAAATTCTAGTCCGAGGGAAAGAGTGTAAGTAATTCCCTATATATTTTGTAAGTAAGATACTGTCAGGTGTGGAAACACGTTATCCGCACATGGAGAAGTTGGATCTAGCTCGTAGTCGCTTCGCGAAAGCTTAGACCTTACTTTCAATGTCACCTAATAGCCGTTGTGACGACTTTTTCCCTGAGGAACGTCCTTCATAAACACAAATTATCGGGTCGATTGGCTGTAACAAACCGACCGGTCTTTTTGAGAGTTATAGCCTCGTTCTGCTATTTACTATTTCCCCTGTATCTATTTCTACTTATGTGACTCGCCGGGAGGTCTTTGTTGTTGTTTCAGAGTGTTTTGGGATACTTAGTCCCTAGACGCAAGCTTAAGTCTTAGGATTTTGTCTATAGTTGGAACTATGTGAAGACGACTCCCGAATGGAGTTTCGTCAGTTCCGTTAGTCCCGTTGTGTGATTTTGGGCTTAGAGGCGTGTCTGGATTGTATTTTTGGAGGTTTGTAGCTTATTTGGGCTTGACATAGCGAAAGTCGATTTTTTGGTGATTTTGGCCGAAAGTGAACTTTTTGATATCGGGGTCGGATTCCAATTCCGAAAGTTGAAGTAGGTCCATAATGATGAATATGACTTGTGTGCAAAATTTGGGGTCAATCAGACGTGGTTTGATAGGTTTCGGCATCAGTTGTAGAAATTTAAAGTTTCGAGTTCATTAAGTTTTAATTGGAGGGTGATTTGTGTTATTAGCGTTGTTGATGTGATTCGATGGCTCGACTAAGTTCGTATGGTGTTTTAGGACTGGTTGGTATGTTTGGTTGATGTCCTGGAGGCCACGAGTGTGTTTCAGATGCTTAACGGGTTGAAATTTGGACTTAGGAAATTGCTGAGTTTTCTTATCTTCTGGTGTTTCCCACCTGCGGTGGGGTGAGAATGGTAGCTCGCAGATGCGGACCTCGTCTGGTAGACAGTAGTCGCAGGTGCGAAAATGTGACCGCAGAAGCGGATCTTCTCCTCCGAAGAAGCGATCACAGAAGCGAAGGCCGGGCTGGGGAGGTTATCGCAAAAGGGGACATGGGCTCGCAGGTTCACACACGCAGGTGCGACCATATGATCGCAGAAGCGGACTGTCATGACCCAAACATCCCTCCAAACCACGTCGTGACGGAACTTAGTCTCTTCAACTAAGTAAGCCTAACAATTTACAGAAAATACCAAAATCGAAATAAACAAGTTTGACTTCTAACTGCAACAGATGCTGAATAAACAAAAGAACGATGCCGCTCAGCATGTACAATAACCAAACTCTACTTACACAGCCTTCGCAAAACCCAGAATGTCATGATTCAAAAGATATAGAAGTAAATAACATCTCTATACACCAAAGTCTATCCAAAAACAAATATAGAATAAGTGTTTGACATGGGGAAGAATGGAAGGGGACTCCAAGGTATGTGGATGTAGCAGATATACCTTGAAATCTCCAACAACTGCCTCGAACTCACGGATACTGCGGATGATAACGAGCACCTGAATCTGCACACAAAACATGTGCAGAAGAGTAGCATGAGTACACCACAATTGGTACCCAGTAAGTGCCGAGCCTAACCTCGGTCGAGTAGTGACGAGGTCAGGTATATAATAATAAAAATAGGATAATAAGCAGTATAATAAAAGACTAAAGTTCAACAAAGGAAAGCACAGTGAAACAATGTAACAGTGCACATAATTAAGCAATAGGGGATCTCCCGAGATACCGTCTCGTAGTCCCAAAAGTAAATATGCAGGGAGAAATCCCGAGGTACCGCTGTATTGGTAAAAAAAAGAGTCTCACACGTAAGCTGACTCTTGACAACTCATCCAGCTACGTTGATCAAGGAAAACGCAACAGCTGGATATGATTCTATAAAGAGGAATGGAACAAAGAGGCACAGTTCAATAAACCTTTGAGTTCATCGGCTACGGGGAACTCAACCTAATCAAGATGAGGAAGAGACACGGTCAGAGTGAATCCGGACAGAGCTACGAGTAGATTCGAGAATCCTCAATGAATGAACTATACATTATGTAACTTTCACACAACAGTTACGGTTACCCTTTGTAACGCCTCATTAATGTAATAATTAGTCATTAATGAGCGATTATTCCAAGAATCAAACATTCTATTAAGAAACCCCCTATATAAAGGAAGGGAAGGTAACTTGTAATGGGCAACTGAACTTCGAATACAACCTACTTTACTTTTCCGCATATCATACTATTGTTTTTTACTTATTCTTCTTTATTTAATATAATTTCTTTGATTATCAGTAACCCGCATTCATCCTAAAAATAACTTTGGTCAAAGAATCTAATTCTTTGGTTAAACAAATTTGTTCCGTTATCGGGAACCTGATAATCTTTGTTCACTTTTCTATTGATATCTTCTAAAACGATGTCGAACTCCAACGACAACAACCTATAGAGGAATGGAACCCCAGTTCCATCACCTCAAGGAACCCCTCGTGGTTCAAGGGAACCATCCCCAAAAAGATCTGACAACAACCACAATAATAATGAGCAAACAGTAGAACAAGATCGAATAAAATAAATGATTGCAGAGTACGTGGGACAAGCTTTGCAAGAATTTTCAAGGGGAGTACCAGCAGCACCACCTGCATCACTGGACACCTCCAAACAATACAGTCACCGGGAAAAATCCTCAGTTTGGATTGGTAAACTCGGCAAGGGGTGACACCCCTAACGAATCTCTCAAAGCGAGACCAGGTATGAATAATAACTCTGAGTTACAAAATTTACTGCTAACCATGCAGAAACAGATGAAGGAAAAAAACGATCTAATCGAGCAAATTCCCGGAGTACCGCCTATTATCAAAGGCATTGATGTTGATAGGCATTCTCAACAACCTTGGAAGCCAAGTGCAGCACCCTTGCCTATACCCAATAAGTTTAAAATGCCTGACGTTCCCAAATATGATGGAACAACTGACCCACATGACCATGTGACCGCTTTCATTACTGGAGTAAAGGGCAATGACTTAACAAAACAGGAGATTGAATCAGTCCTTGTCAAAACATTTGGAGAAACACTCACCAAAGGAGCCCTAACCTGGTATTCTCTTCTCCCTGAAAATTCCATTGACTCTTTTGCTGAGCTTGCAGATTCATTTATAAAAGTACACTCTGGTGCACAAAAAGTTGAGAAAAGAATGGAAGACATATTCAAAATAAAGAAAGGAGACACGGAACTACTCCGCGAATTTGTAGACAGGTTCCAACGAGAATGAATGCAATTACCCTGGGTGCCTGATAACTGGGAAGCCATGGCATTTGCAAGTAACCTAAATGATAAAATCTCGGAAGCCACGAGACGACTCAAGGAAAGTCTAAGAGAATTCCCAGCTACAACGTGGAATGATGTATATAACAGGTATAGCACTAAACTCAGAATAGAAGAAGATATCATTGCTCGTTCGAGAGATGAAAATCATTCCAGATCCAGACGTCCTGAATCAGACAGGAGATCAGGTAAAAACACGTATGATCCTTACTTAGGACCCTCGGGACGTGAAACTCGTCCCAGGTTTGAAAACACAAGGTCAGACTATAGACCACCAGGAAGAGACGTGGGCTCATCCTCATCTAGATCCAGAAAAGATCGAGATGAACGACCTAGAGGTAATTCGCTAATTGGGGATCATACCTTTAATGTAAATACTCCTGAACTTGTCTCAATATTAAGAAATATGGGAGACAAAGTTAAATGGCCCAAAGAGATGCGTTCAAATCCAAATAAAAGGAACCCATATTTCTAGTGTGAATTCCATAATGATCATGGGCACAGGACTGCGGATTGCAGATTTTTACAAGGTAAAATAGAACATTTATTGAAACAGGGCTATTTAACAGAATGGTTTAGTGATAAAGGTAAACATGCATATATGAAGAACAAGCAGGAGCCCCCAAAGCCTCCTTCTCCAAAGTGAACCGTCAATGTGATACATGGAGGAGAAGACGTAAATGGAATAGTTTGCCAATTATCATCAAAGGTCACAATTACCCACGGAAAGCGGGCTCGAGAAGATCCAACCGAAGATGAAATAACCTTTGACGACGCAGATTTTGGTGGACTAATGCTTCCCCATAATGATGCTCTGGTAATATCCCTAATCATTCATGACACTAACATTAAAAGAGTGTTGATTGATACAGGTAGTTCATTTAATATCATCTTGTTAAGAGTCGTGGAAGAAATGCTCATGGGAAATCAGGTGATCCCAAAGGCACGAGCCATATCAGGGTTTGATAACTCTACGGTGATAACCAAAGGAGAAATCGAACTTAGCACTTACGTTGAGGGAGTAACTAAGAACACCTAATTCCAAGTCATTGATATTGACATATCTTATAATGTGATTATGGGAAGGCCTTGGATCCATGACATGAAAGCAGTACCGTCCACCTTACATCAGGTAATCAAATTCCCCTGGGAATCAGACAAATTAGAGGTGATCAACAGACCTCCAGAAATATAAATTTTGTGACACTTTATAAAAAAAAAGGGACGGAAGAACCAGAAGATAGAGAAATCTTTCAAGCAGATGTCACCGGCCAAACAGGTACGGAAAAAACTACTAACCAAAAAGGTATGAAAGAAATAAATATTCAAACAGGTACGGGAAGAGATACCCACGAGAAGGTGGGTCCAGTCACCACGAGAGATGCATCAGACCATATAGATATGGACTCTAGACCAGACGTCATTCATAAACCGGAAGAAGACGAGCACATCAAAACAACTACGGAAGAGCTCGAAGTTGTTCCATTGTTTGAACAAAAATCTGAACAGAAGGTGTATATAGGCACGAGGCTGAGTCCCAATTGAAAAGGTACGTTAATTGATTATTTAAAAGCTAACGCAGATTGCTTTGCGTGGTCCCATTCAGATATGACAGGTATTCCACCCGAAGTGATGACTCATAAACTAAATGAAGATCCATCCTTCGTACATGTTAAGCAGAAGAAAAGAAAGCAAGGACCATTCATGAATCAAGTAATTGACGAAGAGGTACAAAAACTCTTGAAAATTGGTTCGATACTAGAGGTAACGTACCCTAACTGGTTAGCTAACGCTGTGGTGGTACCTAAAAAGAATGGAAAATGGAGGGTATGTGTAGATTATACTAATTTAAATAAAGCATGCCCCAAAGATTCATTCCCATTACCGCATATAGATCAAATTATATATGATACCGTAGGTCATGAATTATTAAGCTTTCTAGATTCATATTCTGGTTATAATCAAATTAAAATGGATCCTTCAGACGAGGAAAAAACCTCCTTCATTACGAGCAGGGGGACTTACTGCTGTAAAGTCATGCCTTTTGGCTTAAATAATGCTGGAGCAACCTATCAAAGGCTAGTGACTAAAATGTTCCAAGAACATCTGGAAAAAACGATGGAAGTTTACATTGATGATATGTTGGTAAAATCAACACGAGCGGAAGACCACTTCCAGCACCTCTCTATTACTTTTGACATTCCACGCAGGTATAACATGAAGTTGAATCGAGAAAAATGCGCTTTTAGAGTACAATCAGGTAAGCTTTTGGGTTTCCTTGTATAAAACAGAGGAATATAGGTAAATCCCGCTCAAATTAAAGCTATAGAAGAAATACCTGATATACTAACAAACAAAAAAGAAGTTCAAAGACTGACAAGAAGAATAGCAACTTTGGGAAGATTTATTTTCAGGTCCTCCGAAAAAGTTTTAAATTCTTTTCAGTTCTCAAAAAGCAAAATCAGTTCGAATGGACTGAAGAATGTCAGCAAGCCCTCAGGAATTTGAAGGATTATCTATCAAAACCTTCGCTTCTGTCAAAGCCAAAAGAAGGGGAAATATTGTAAATCTACCTAGCTATCTCAGAAATTGTTGTAAGTGCAGTACTGGTAAGAGAAGACGAAGGTAAGCAATCACCTATTTATTACGTAAGTAAAACTTTACTAGATGCTGAAACCAGATATCCACATCTAGAAAAGTTAGCTTTAGCCTTAATAATGGCATCTAGAAAATTACGACCCTATTTTCAATGTCATCCAATCACTGTTGTGACTTCTTATCCTTTAAGGAATATATTGCATAAACAAGAACTGTCAGGAAGATTAGCGAAGTGGGCCATAGAATTAAGTGATCATGAAATAATATATCAGCCTAGGACTGCAATTAAGTCACAAATATTAGCTGATTTTGTTGTTGACTTTAGTAATAACATTGTTCCTGAAGTAGAAAAGGAGTTACAATTCTTTAACGGTGCTAATCCAGGTCTATGGACCCTATTTACGGATGGCTCTTCCAATATAAAATGTGCCGGTTTAGGCATAGTCTTAATATCACCCACGGGTGAGAAGACACGGCAAGCTATTAAATGTTATCCTATAACTAACAATGAAGCAGAGTACGAAGTTTTCATTGCAAGCCTAGAACTGGCACGAGAACTCTCAATTGAGAAAATCGTAATCAACAGCGATTCCCAACTGGTAGTAAATCAAATTCCGGGGACTTACATCGCTCGAGAGACTCGGATGCAACAATATCTAGAAAGAGCAAGAGAGCTCGTAAGACAATTCAAAACATGGAAGGTAATACAAAAACCTAGAGAGGAAAATGCAGAGGTAGATGCATTAGCAAACCTCGCAACAGTTATAGAAGTAACAAATAAAGACAATACAATCGTCGTCCATCTATTCCATTCAGCAATCGACCATGACAGAAATGAGGTAACTTTCAACAATTTAACCTGGGATTGGAGAAACGAAATTCTTAATTTTTTGCAGAATGGTACCGTACCTGAAGACAAGAAAGCAGCTCAAGCACTTCGCCGCAAAGCTGCACGGTACTATCTCATTCGCAACTCATTGTATCGCAAGATGTTCGGAGGACCCCTAGCTAAATGCCTCGGACCTAATCAAACGGAGTTCGTGATAAGAGAAGTCCATAAAGGACACTGTGGAAATCATTCGGGAGCAAGATACTTGGTAAAAACCCTAATCAGAGCCGGGTATTATTGGCCTAAGATGGAAGAGGATGTCGAAAACATCGTATCCAAATGCGACAGGTGCCAGAGGTTCGCTAATAATATGCATCGACCAGCAAAACTATTGCATCCAATCATATCCCCATGGCCCTTCATGAAATGGGGTATGGATATAGTGGGACCTCTTCCCCCAGCTAACGGACATGTGCGGTTTCTGCTCATGCTTACCGATTATTTCACAAAATGGGTAGAAGCAGAAGCATTCAAACAGGTGCTGGAAAAGGAAGTTAAAAGCTTCTTAAGGCGAAACATAATATGCCGCTTTGGGATACCGAAGGAGATCGTATGTGATAATGACCCACAATTTATAGGTTCTCAAATCACGGAATTCTTTGAAAGCTGGCAAATTAAACGGATTAGCTCAATGCCATATCATCCTGTGGCTAATGGTCAAGCTGGGTCAATCAATAAAATCATCATCAACAATATAAAAAAGCGGTTAGATAAAGCCAAAGGAAATTGGCCTGATGAATTACCAACGGTATTATGGGCAAACAGAACAACATCAAAAACGGCTACGGGAGAAACTCCTTTCGCACTTGTTTATGGCTCAGAAGATTTAATACCCGTGGTGATTGGCGAACCAAGCATAAGGGTTATAACAGCTATGGAAGAAACAAACGACGATGAATTAAGGACCAATCTGGACCTACTCGAACCACGAAGGGAAGCAGCATTAATACGAATGGCAGCTCAAAAGCAAATCATAGAGCGATACTATAACCGTAAAGCTCATCTCAGATACTTCAAGATTGGGGACTTCGTATTCAAAAAAGTCTTTCAATTGACAAAAGAAGAAGGCGCAGAAAAACTAAGTCCGAACTGGGAAGGACCTTACAAAGTTCGAGGCATAGCTGGGAAGGGTGCCTATGAGTTGGAAGCCATTGGACGGAGGAATCCTACCAACAAGCTGGAACGCCATCCACTTGAAGAAGTTCTACTTCTAAGGAAAAGAAGTATCCCCGGTCAGGTATCACACGTTCGATTTTATTTTAAACATTTAATGTTTTACTATCTTTTTTAGATGATAGGTATAAAGCTAACCCATCACCAGATGATGATATTAGACCTGCAAAGACGCGAGGAAATAACACAATTACCGGTCTAGGGTTACACTTTTGATGGACGTTTTAAAGAGTTAAGCAGTCATCATCTAAAAAACTATATACCTTCGAGTCCCGTACGTTTTTCCTTTTCAGGAAAAGGACCACAAGGAAGGAATAATCAAGTGCTCGAGATTTCATTCTTCGAAGCTCAAACACTTGGGGGACTATACAGTATGGAAGGCTAAATTGAAGCAAAGAAGACTATCAGAAAGTCAAAGCTCAAGCCTGAAGATCCATCTACCCAACAAGTCAAGTGATACGAGCAAAATTGAAGAAACTGAATACCTAAAATTCAAAAACCTTCGAACAATGTTCAGGTTGAAGGGCAAAGTAATAGCTACGAAAAATGCACATCTTTATACTTATTTAAAATTGTTGTAAACAGTTAAGGGTAAAAGATCATCATCATTGTACTCAGTCAAAAAACTTTTATGATTAAAAACAGTTACAAAATCTTTGTACTCATATAGAAAACTGTTATAAAATAAAACAGTTACAGATGATAGATCAAAATCCTTGTATATGTTCAGAAAACTGTTATCAAATAAAACAGTTACGAATGAAAAAACATTTCTCTCGTACTTATTAAAAAATGTTGTCAACAAAAACAGTTACGGACAAAAGCCCCTAATCATTATGAAAACTGTTACTAATGAAAAACAGTTATTTCCTTGTATTAATTCGAAAAAACTGTTACCTATGAAAAACAGTTATGAAATACAAGTGTATATCAAATCTGTTAAATGAAAACAGTTGCAACATGCGTTTTAGACGATAATCGAAACACATGTAAAATGTCGTGGAAGTTCAAACAAAAAACTTCCCTCAAGAAACATTCTTAAACATGTGAGACATTCCTATCACTCTATTGCATTACTATGAAGTTGAGACGTCTTCTTCATTAAATTTCAATAAAAAAGGGCCATCTTTTATAAGTAAAGCCTATTATAAACAAGGCTTACAAACACCGTGCCTACTATGAAAAGGCTCGAGTGATTTTAGCATCTTCATGCGAAAGTTTAGAGGTACAACTAAAAACCTCAAAAATCAAAACTTGCAAAAGACTTGAAAGTGAAACAAAAGCTCAAAACAGAAAAGTCATAATTTGCATATATATATAAAAGAGCGGCTAAGTAAGAACTATGTACTAACTAGTACTTATCCGCATATATAATTTTTACATTTAAAGGTGCCCCTAAGTTGTCAGTTGGGGACTTTAGCAAGATCCAAATTTACACCCGATGGAGCTGGGGGCAACCACCAATCCAATAAAAAAAATAAAAAGAGAACCAAAGCTTTAATCTTCTTGAGGAGTAGGATTGACTTCTTCATCGGCAGAAAGAAGGGAGCAACTTGGGACGGAGAGGCATGAGCGGCAGAAGTCTCACCATCAGGCGAAGAGAGGTTAAGACCTTGTTGCGATTTCTTCGTGGCTTCCTTGGTTTTAGCTATTTCAGCACTAAGGTCGAAACCCTCTTGACTCATTTCCGTCAATATGTCAAGGCGAGAATTCATATATGCGCAGCTCATATCGACAGCAGCCGCTTCTTTGAAATCTTCGTAATCTCTTGCCCATATTTGAATCTCGGCCTTTAGCCCATCTTTCTCCGCTTCAGCAGCCTCATGGGCAGACTTCAAAGGCACAATCGACTCCTCCAGAGTTTGGACTCTATCTAATGTATTACGCAGTTCTTCTTGAGTCCGAGAGAGTGATTGTACGAGCTCGCCAAAATATTCCTCCTTCTGCCCTAGCAAATCCTTCAAGTACCTAATCTCCTCCGAAGCTCGAGACATCAAATGAAGATTCCAAAATACTCTTATCCTTGTCAGCCTGATTTGAAGAAGCCCTCTCCACTGCCAGTTCCGCTTCCATAATCCTCATATGTCTCTTCAAGGTACTCCTTTCCTCCTCTAAGGCATCCAATTCAATTCTTAAACTATCATATTGTGCCTTCAAGTTGTCAAAATCAGACCGCAACACTTTTGTCTCCTGATCCGAATTCGAGATCCTCTTCATAAGCTCCATACCAATAAGATTGATCTACAAGAAACAAACCAATTAGATATGATAAATTATTTAGATATGGTAAAATTCATATATGTAAATGGAATAAATTGCACCATACCTTCAAGGAGGTATGCACAACTTCATTGGCCCATGTAAGAGCTGTGTGGCTGGCTAGCTTGGTTTTCTCCGCGGGACCTATCAAAGGTTTGAGCCACACTTCGGGCTCGCCCCTTTTCTGTCACGACCCGAAATCCCACCTTCGGGCCATGACTGCGACTAACGGTGAACCCGCTAGACAAGCCAACGTTTGAACTAAATAAAACCCATTAACAACTAAAATAAACAAGATAACTAAGGCATCGACGGCCCACAATGTGAAGGTTAACAGATAACCAAAATATAACATAGCAATTTCGAAATAAAACCCATATACAAATCCCAGAACTGGTGTCACATACTCATGAAGTGTCTAAGAGATTACTAAAACAAAGGTCTGAAAACAAGTACATAGGACTGTCTTTGAAATATAAGGTAAGACAGAGCTGAAAGTGAAGAGTAGGAGGTGATGCAAAGGCCCACGAATGTCTGCGGGTCTACCTCGATGTCTCCTGTATGAACTGATGGGATGCTCCGACCGTCAGTGACCATCGGGTCCAGCTGCGTAGTCTGCACAACATAAAGAAGTGAAGGTGTAGCATCAGTACAACCGACCCCATGTACTGAGTAAGTGCCAAGCCTAACCTCGGCGAAGTAGTGACGATGCTAGGACAAACAACAATACAGGTACCTGTGCAATTTTATATAATAACAGAAAAAATGTCGACGAAAATAAGCAAGTAAGACAAATACGGGGAGAACATGCTGGGGCTAAGAAGGGCAACAAAATGCTAGCACGGTAGAACAGGGTAATAACTGAAATGTAAAAATAAAGGCAGGA
>ML262556.1:0-13633 GCA_005239495.1 Nicotiana undulata
TTATTTATTTTATTTATTTTATTATTTCCAGAATTGTTTTACAAATACAGAGATATAACACAAGCATCACCTTTTTTTCTTAGAACAGGTATATAATACTAAATTTCTTCCAACTGAATTAAGCTATTTTCACCTCACTGGACTGTTTTGTGTTTCTGTCTATACTGTGGCCCTCATTTTGCAGGATCAAGCATCACCTTCTTTTTTTTTAAGAACAGGTATATATATAGTATAACATAAAAATCGATTCCGAATTTTTTTTGATTTTTATAGTGAATGACTGTTACAGAAAGATGTTATTATTGAGACGTCTGAATGCAAAATCCTATAACATAACGTGAATAGAATTCTTTCCTTGTTTCTTTTCTCAAAACCAACTATGCGTCAGTCCCAAACAAGTTGGAATCACCTATATGGACCTCACTAATTGTTTTTCTCCATTTAAACCCATCTCAGGAATGTATAATACTCAAAAAAAAAAAAAAAACAGAACAAAAATGTTAAAAGTCCTTTTCCTTCACATGTTTGGCTCTCAAAAACTGAAAAGTTATATACAACAAAAGGCTATTTAGCATCAGTGTAAAGATAACATCAAATGCTAAATTTCCAGCTAGATCAAATTAACAACTGTAGACTGTTAAGTTGCTTGGTAGAAATTTACAACATATTTCCTAGTTTCCAAGATTCAGTCTACCTAGTAACATGTTCCATCATTTTCTCTCATTTCAAGTAGTATATATGGTTAAAGCTGTTGTCATTCATTCTCATGCCAATTCAAGTAACAAGCTGAGGAGAAGCAGCTGGCCTCGGGTAAGACGAAGTTTGTCTTCTTGAAGCTTCATCGTTATAGGTTCTACGATGTTTCCTTTGCGTTTGATCACGTTTGAGACTTCCTGATTCATTTGAGTTCTGAAGTTGCTCTAGTGTCTTTACGACCTCGTGCATTTTAGGCCTGAATTTGGGTTCTAATGCCAGGCATTTGACTGCGAGAAGTGCTGCCTTCAGTGCTCCTTCCAATGAGTACTGACCTTCTATACGCGGATCCATAATACGAAGGACTTTTCGTTTACTGGAAAGAAAAGGCTTAGCCCATTCAATTAGATTCTGTTCCCCGTGAGGACGGTTTTTGTCCACCACTCGACGGCCTGTCAGCATTTCTAGAAGAACAACCCCGAAACTGTATATGTCACTTCTTGCAGTTAGATGGCCTACACAGGTGAAAGTGACAAATCACAAAGTGAAGAAAAAATTTCCTCCAGGATGTCAGAGTGAAAAACGGTATACTATCATTCACTCGAAAATGCATTACTGAGATATCGGACCCAACATTTAGAAGCGGAAAGTTTCTAAATTTCGAAGCCTACAGGGCTCTTTCAATTCAGATGGCCAAGAATATAGCCCAAACAGGAGAATGGGGCCAACGAATATGCTATTTATTCATTTTAGTAGATGCAATAATCCATCTTTAATGTGTAAATGGACGACATAAGAAGGGCTAAAAGCAGGGGCGAAGCTATGTTGGTCCAAGGGTGGTCAACTGAACACCCTTCGCCGAAATATTTTCCTAATTATATGGTAAAATATTACTTGTTATTCATTAAAAAATAGACTTTGAACACCCTTTCATAGCCCACTGGCAAAGGATGTTCAAAATTTGAACACCCTTATTGAATTTTCTGGCTTCGCCGTTGGCTAAAAGAATAGGTATAAATGCAAGAGGACTAGAATTCGATGAATAGGGCAATGTAACATAACAAAGCAAATAGCATTAATCTTTCAAAACACATGGTATTCAACCTTCCTCGCTTGTGAAAGACTTATATCTTAGAAAATAGGAGACTATCAAGAATTAAAGATAACAGATAACTCTTACGAGAAGCATTATATATGTATGTTTGTGTGTGTGTCAAAGCTCAGAACAGAACAAACGTGGATGAACAGGGCCATCTCGGACAGACAGTTCTAAGGAGCATAAACTGTATACGTGTAAACTAAATCAAAGAGAGAACGTATTACCTGTGGCCATATACTCGGGAGCTGCATAACCATAGGTGCCCATCACTCTAGTAGATACATAGCTTTTACCGTCCACTGGCCCATCCTTCGCCAATCCAAAATCAGAAAGTTTCGCATTGTATTTCTGTCAATTTGTGGCATAGACAGATTGTAAGAGGACTACATAAACATTCTTAAACGTCAAGAAGACTAAATTTCCAAAGTTGTTTCACATACAGCATCAAGCAAAATGTTAGATGACTTGAAATCGCGATATATAACTTTAGCTTCTGGGCTGTGGAGATATGCCAGTCCCTTTGCTGCCTCAAGAGCAACCTTCATCCGGAGATTCCATGATAGTGGTTGGAAATAAGTACTCCCTGTTCAACATATATCAAAGGTTGAGCGGTGACATTATATTATTGGTTGTCGCTAAATACAAAATGATGGTTTTAGACGAGCTATACTCACTTCTGAACAGATGATTTTCCAAACTTCCTCTAGGCATGAACTCATATACCAAAAGCCTGTGTTCATCTTCTAAGCAATATCCAATCAACTTCACGAGATTAGGATGAGAAAGCGAACCAAGGTAATTGATTTCTGCCTGTAGTTGAAGTTCGCCAAAATACCAATTAATCAATTTATCAAGATCAAGACTCATAGTTAACATGATCAGCTAACTACATTATAGTTAGATATTCTATCTTTAACAAATTCTGATACGTCCTTAATATAAATAAATTGATCAGCAAAGTTTGTTTACCAGCCATTCTTTGTGACCTTGAAACCCCTCTTGGTTCAATCTCTTAACAGCTATAACCAAACCAGTTCCCGGCCGTGCAGCTTTAAATGTATGCTCATCGATCCAACCCTTAAAGACACAACCAAAACCGCCTTCTCCCAACACACTATCTGGACGGAAGTTCCTCGTGGCTACTCGGAGTTCATTGAAACTAAAGCTTTTCAGATTTGAGGATTCCAGGATCTCATTCTGGCTTCGAGGAGTCAACGGTGCCGATGAATATGAAAGCCTACTACTCAAGTCTCTTCCATCACTTGCTCCTGCAAAAAGAAATGGTTACTTATCTCCAAAAATATCATGTCATAGTCAGAAAGGCGATATAGCATGTTTGCTACACGTTCAAACACACACACACACACATATATATATATATATGTAAAAAGATACTAAATTTCTAACAATAACAAAATTCCGAACTCGTAATTCCAAAAGTACAATAGGTTCGATGATAAGATTTTAAAGTTCGAATCCATCAAGTTTAAAATCCTGGATCCATCTCCCGTCATAGATGGAGTTAAATAAATTTCAGAAATTTTCCATCGACCTTCATTACCACTGAGCTATAGAATCTTGAACATAGTAATTGTCTACAAAATGTTGAACTATGATAGCAGCTTAAGAAAATTGTTTTACTATTCTCATAAAAAATTGGAGAAATATTTTAGTACATACAAATCCAACAGATCCCATATATATAAGCCAGAAACAATCCTATAAACCTAGTACACAATTATTTTAATTGATCCTATATAAATCTTATACAAATTTCTTCCAATTGAACCTATAAAACAAAACAAAGTGAAATATGGGGAGGACAGTGTGTACGCCGAACTTCACCTCAGAAGAGATCTGAATTAGAATATCCAAGTTAACTTATAGCTAGATAACTTTATAACAAAACAATAATTTTCCACAAGTAGTAAAAAAGAAGATACTACCTTTACCAGTTTCATTACAAAATCCAAGTTCATTTTATAGCTAGATAACTTCATAACAAAAACCCAAAATTTTCCATAAACAGTATATTAGAAAAAATCTTTAACTTTACTAGTTTCGTCAAGTCTTTAAACATGTCTCAGCTAAATTAACATACTCTTTATGTTAAGTTTTTAAGTGGGATAAGATACAAGAACTAAATAAACATAAATGAATTTACAAGATAAAAAAATAATAATAATTACTTACCAACATGAAGAGGTGACTCAGCTTTAATTCGAACACTGATACAAGACCCCATATTAATTTGGCAACTAAAGCTTCAATCTTTCTTCTTCTTCTTCTTCTTTTTGAAGAAACTAAAACAAAGAAGTGTGAACAAAAAGAAAAGAAAATGTAAGTATATGTTAGAAAAACAAGACACTTTGTTGGGTTTGGTTTCACGAGAATCTCTTCTAAAAATTTTGGGCAAAAGGCCAAATCTACAAAAGGTTACTTTGACCTTTCTTCTTTGTTTTAGTCATTTTTGTAGTCTTTTCTGCAACTTGCTTTTTGTTAAATACACATATATTTTACTCCTATATATTCTCTAAATATTCATACATAAAATATACTCAAACTTAATTGCAATTCAACTACTAACAGTTGCCTTTTTGTACTCTTTGGATTAATATAATCTTTTACGTGTCATCATTAGCTTATAACAAATTTTACTCTGCTCACATACACGTAATCTGATCTATTTATTTGTTAGAGCGTTTGACTAAGCTTATAAGCTGGTCAAACTGATTTATAAATATTTTTTTAGTTTATTTATGCGTTTGCTAAAATTAAAAATACTTATAAGTTAAGTGTTTATAAGTCAAGTCATAAGTTGGTCTCCCCCAACTTATCAAATTTCAGCTTATAAGCACTTTATGTTTGACCAAAATATTTACTATTCTGTCCCTAAAATACTTCTTTTTATAATAAAAATTTTCGTATAGTTTTACTCTATCATAGTTCTTCAATACATATTAAATGCTTGTTTCTTCTCTACAAATATTATGTGCATTATTCAAGGTTTTTTTCTTAACTTGTGTTAATTTATACTCCACCCTTAAATTATATTTATAAAAAAAGACATTATCTAATTATTTTTATAATTAAAATAACATGATAAATAGGTAAAATTTATGTAGAATCTACAATTGAAGAAAATAACGTTTTTAGTTATAAAGTCATTTAAGGCATTTTAATATAAAAAGAGTTTATCAGCACTTTTTAGTCAAACATTTTAAGCTGCTTATTATTAATTTCAGCACTTTTATCCAAACACGTAACTGCTTATTTTTTAAATCAGTTTCAACACTTGAAAGTGTTTTTCAACACCTAATGCTTATCAGGTACTCTAAATCAGCTAAGCCAAACAGACTCTTAGTTCATTTCAAAGAGAATAGTTTACGTAGAATCGTGATATCCGAAACAGCTTGCGTATACCTCGATTAACTCCACGGAATACTTGTTACCTCTACCAGTAATAAGTATCAGATAACTCTATCCACTAAAAGTTGGACAGATAAAAAAATTCATATTTTTTGTCTCGGCTGAAATTTGAACATGAGATCTTATAATTTTCTCTCACTTTATTGACCACAATAACACACTTTTAGGTTTAAAAATAATTTAACTTCAACTTCTTATTTATTTTTAACAAATAGTTATCATGGATACATAAATATATAATATATTTAACACCATAAATTTAAAAAGTATTTAACTCCTTAACATATGTATTAATCAAACAGTTTCACATAAAGTAAAACCTAAAATAACACAGTACTTCCTCTATTTTAATTTATGTGAATTTATTTTGATACGGTATAAAATTTAAGAAAAAAAAAAAGAATTTTAAATTTGTGATATAAAATGATGCATATATATTTTATATAACATAATTTATTTTTAAAAAATAAAAATAAATTATTCTTTTTATATGAATTAAGAAAATTAAATTCACGTAATTGAAGCGGACTTGTGGAGAGAGCAGAGAAATAGTAAATGGAGGGTAGGACCAGCTTAGCTTGTAGGTCATTAAAGCTTATCTTTTGGCTGCTGGCAGTCATGTGGTCTGGCGCACAAGAAGACAAACAGTGAATTTGATGCCAGCCATTTTCATCCATTGGATTCATTAACATCAAGAACAGTCAAAATAAGATTGCGGTGATGGATAAGGAAAATTCAATTTCTAGAAATGGTAAACGTTATGTTTATGTTTTTCTTCTTAGATTTAATTATTTGAGCTCTGTAATTCATTAATTCCATTAAATTTGAATGGATCCACTCGAGCAAATGACGCTATATTAGTCATTCTAGAGGGACTAATATTTTTCAGTTCGACTTTTTAGGACGCAAAATCTTGAAATAAATGTTTCTCTCTTGGGATTTGAAACTTAGTTTTAATAATTCACTTTATTGATCACTAAATCACACTTTTAATGTTTGGGTGAGCTTTTGGTTCACCATTTTCCTTTCTGTTTGGAAAATTGTCACTTTTGCCCTTGACCCCCTATGAAGCTCCAATTTGAATATAATTTTAAACTATAGTAAATATTAAGGGTATATTCATTTTATTTTTTCAAAGAATTTGGACACACAGAGTCCGTTCATTTGCCCCTGGAATTTTTGTAAACGCCAAGAGCAAATACGAGACTATTTGCTAATGAATAAATCATAAGTATATTGTGTAAAATAAAGCAATTTTTGACCGTACAAAGACACATTTGAAATATTTTCTATTAATATTAATTTATGTGGGGTGTGTGCTTAGCTGTTTAAAGTCAATTTGTTGCAACTAAGGTGTCACCAACTGTATTTTCATTCCAATGTGTAAACTGTAAGGCTTTAGCTTTTATAAATGGACAAAAGATAATTGACTTGTGGCACGAGTCGTCTCTTAATTGCCTCATAAAGAAGAAAGGAGGAGCAGACAACGCATTTTTACTTACGTAAGACTTGACATACTGATGCCGTAATACATGACATAAATAATTTCAGTTTATTGGCAATTGATAGATGACATTAAATAAGTTAAATTTATATCAAGTACCCCGCCAACAACTCAACCACTACGGTACTCTACGTGAAAAACCGAAAATAGCACGGCCAGTCAATTTTTAAATTTATAATAAAATAAAAACAATTAGTGTTTACAAAATCAAGATACATGAGCGAAACAAGCAATCTATTGATATTGAAAGACCCAATGAATTCTTCCAATATCATTTCTTGGTCCAATAAATTCATAGGTATAGGAAGAAGCCATAAAGATTTCATTGAAAAATAGGCACTAATTTGTTAAAACACGAAAAGTTTCAGCATAATATACTGGATTATAGAGCATTTATATATAAACTTCCAGCATATTATGTTAGAACTCCAACATCGAAAATTTCAGCATAATATGACATTGGAGCTCCTCCATTTAAACTTCCAACATATTAATTTCATGTATTAAAAAATTCGAACTCCAACATATTATGCTGGAATGTTTCGAATTTTTAAGGGTGTTTTTATTTAAATTATACATTTACATGAAAAAATAGTTAAATTTCGATTACTTTTGAAACTATGACTGTTTTTAATTACTAGTTGTAAAGGTGTCTATTTCTGATTTTTCCCGTACCCTGTGGTAGAGAATATAGGTACACGGAATTACGCACATATAAGCAACTTTCCGAGCGGACCTATCTATCTATATATATCACAGAGAATTCGAGCTCAAGCTATTAATTTCATATGAGTTCATGTATTTTCTTCTACATTTTCCCCTCACAATATTTTACCCTTTTGGTGTGAACGGTTAAAACCGGGCCCACCAGATTTTACTGATTAACCGAGACCAGGGGATGGATCGAAGATCGGTCCCGTAATAGATCAGATCGAGGCATGAGGATAAGGTATCGAGTTCGGAATTCGTTGTACCTGTCAAGATAGAGACCAGTAGTGATCGAGACCAAACGGGATAGACATCGAGCAAGACCGAAGATAGCGTAATAAAAGAAAGGCGAGATATTCGTGACTGGTCGAGGATCATGGCGAAAATCTCGGAACGAATCAAATCAAGAACGGTTATTTTGCTAATCATGAGATTTTCTTCTGTATTTAGAATTGTACCATAAGTAGAATTCATCTACTATATAAAGGGGGTTCTAAGCATTTGTAATCCATCTTATTCCCGCATATCAAAGCAATACAATTCTCTTTCTCTCTGAAACTCTCTTGTTCATCTGCTTATTTCATATTTCATAACTTATTCCTCCGCCAGTTCGAGGGTGTCCAACTCGAGGGCTGAATTGTGCACATCTCAATACTGGTTTGCCTTACTTTATTGTTAATTTTCATTATTAATCATCGCATTATCAACTGATATTAGGCAAAATCATGTATTCTTAAAACCATATATAAGTTAATTGTTATTCAATTTTAAGGGTAAACAGTTTGGCGCCCACCATAGGCTAAGGATAATAGTGATTGCCTAGTATTAATTATCATAACACACACTACTTTACGCTTGTTCTCGTAAGTGCCTGTGATTTCAGGATCAACATGTCAAACTCACAAGCAGTACACGCACACGTCGACAACAACCTTAGTTTTCATGGAGAAAACGACAATATAGCCGCCACAAGGATCGAAGTGCCTCAGGCTGGCCTCGAGGGAGTACCAATTGCAAATCCCGTCGACGTCACTTCTCATGTCGCCCTAAATGCAAATCTGGGCGTTGAACCCGAAAATAGCGTCCGCGAGGAAGTTCGATCAGGTGGTCAAGGTACGTAGGGCAGAGAAGACGGCGGAGTCAGCCTTCAACTGATATTTGAAATGTTACAGGCTCAACAAGATGCTATAGCGCATCTACAAAATCAGAATCGTGCACCTAGTGGGGTCGAACCCGAGCCCTCACTAGAAGCTGTTCATAGGGCCGAACTTGTACCGAAGAGGTTGAATGCCAACGAATCGGAGACTGACCCCACCATAATGAAAATGCACGAGTATATCACAAAGTGAATGGAATCAGGGGAAAAGAAGATCGAGGCAAATGACAAAAAACATAGAAACATATAACTCCCGAGTTGACCAAATATCAGGGGCACCACCGATTCTGAAGGGCTTGGATTGGAAGAAGTTCGTGCAGAAGATTTTCCCCCCAAGTGAGGCTCCTAAGCCCATCCTGAAGAAATTTCGCTTGCTAGAAATACCCAAGTATAATGGGGCCACTGACCCTAATGAGCATGTCACTTCTTATACATGCGCAATAAAGGGGAATGATTCATAAGATGACGAGATTGAGTCCGTTCTGCTAAAAAGGTTTGGGGAAACTTTTATCGAAGGGGGCGATGATATGGTACCACAATTTGCCGCCCAATTCCATTGATTCCTTCGTCATACTTGCAGATTCCTTTATCAAAGCACACGCCGGAGCAATAAAGGTCGCGACTAGGAAGTCAGACCTCTTCAAAATAAAACAGAAGGACAACGAAATGTTAAGGGAATTTGTATCTCGGTTCCATATGGAACGCGTGGACTTTCCCCCAGTCACAGATGATTGGGCTATCCAAGCCTTTACTCAAGGTTTGAACGTACGAAGTTCGGTAGCATCACGGCAGCTAAAGCAGAATTTAATTGAGTATACAACCGTGACCTGGGCCGATGTGCATAATCGGTACCAGTATTAGGGTCGAGGATGATCAGTTGGGGACCCCTTCCGATTTCGTTTATCCAAACATGCTCGTTGATAGAATTCAAAGGTACATCGATAGAGAAATCTGATCGAATAGAGATCTGTATCAACCATACGACACAGATCGTAGAAACACTGGTCCGGGGCGTAACCCCACTCGAAGTGATCAAAGGAATTATCGAGGACAGAGCTCCCTAGGGCTTATGAGTAAAAGTGGCTTCGATAAACATGTCGAGCCCACAGAAGCACCACGACTATCAGAATACAACTTCAGCATCGACGCATCAGGAATTGTATCAGCCATTGGAGGGATCAAGGATACTAGATGGCCTAGACCCCTATAGGCCGATCAGGCACAAAGAAACCCTGATCAAATATGCAAATACCATGGTACTCATGGTCATAGAAACGAGGACTGCAGATAGCTAAGGGAGGAGGTAGCTCGTCTGTTCAACGAGGGCCACCTTCAAGAATTCTTGAGCGACCGAGCTAAAAACCGCTTCAGAGACATGGAGGCAAATAGGAAGAACCACAACACGTGATTCACATGATTGTTGGTGGGTTCGACATTCCATAGGGGCTTGTGTTCAAGCGTACTAAGGTGTCGATCACCAGGGAAAAGCGAACTCGAGACTATGTACCAGTAGGGACCTTGTCTTTCAATGACGAGGAAGCAGAGGGGATATCACAACCCCACAATAAAGCACTGGCAATCTCTATTATTATGAATAAAATTCAAGTTAAACTTGTTTTAATTGATCCAGGAGATCGTCCAACATTAGTCGATCGAGGGTCGTGGAGCAACTCGGCCTGCAGGATCAGATTGTGCCCGCAACTCGGGTTCTCAATGGCTTCAACATGGCAAGTGAAAGTACCAAGGGTGAAATCATCTTGCCGGTGAACATAGCCGGAACTGTTCAAAAAACAAGGTTCCATGTGGTCGAGGGCGATAAGAAATATAACGCCCTACTCGGACGACCCTGGATTCATAACATGAGGGCGTTCCCCTCAACTCTTCACCAAGTTCCGGAATTCCTAACACTGGAGAGAGTGAAAATGGTGTATGGGGAACAACATGCCGCCAAAGAGATGTTTGCGGTCGATGAAGTGATACCGGTATCAGCGCCCCTTCAACAAAGGGATCGGAGTCAAAAAGAAAGCAAGAGGCCAAATAGCAACCACAGGCACCAACCTAGACTCTTAGAATGTGCGTAGACTATAAAGGATTGAGGGATCCAGTAGTGGTAGTCCCTAATAAGGGAAATAAACTTAGAATGTGCGTAGACTATAAAGATTTAAACAAGTCCTGCCCCAAGGATTCTTTTCCTTTACCGAATATCGATCGCATGATCGACGCCACGACCGACCACGAGATCCTCAGGTTTCTTGATGCCTACTCCAGGTACAATCAAATACAGATGAACCCGGAGGATCAGGAAAAAACTTTGTTTATCACTAAATATGGCACCTATTGTTATAACGTAATACCGTTTGGACTAAAAAATGCTGGTGCAACTTATCAATGCCTAGAAAATCGAATGTTCGAAGAAAAGATAGGTAAATCAATGGAAGTATATATTGATGGCATGTTAGTTAAATCCCGGCGAGTAGATGACCATTTGAAACATTTGTAGGAGACCTTTGACATACTATGAAAGTACAACGTGAAGCTCAACTCGGAGAAGTGCGTTGGGGTAGGCTTGGGCAAGTTCCTCGGCTTCATGGTATCAAATCGATGGATCGAGATCAGCCCCGATAAAATCAAGGCCATCGAAGATATCTCGGTCGTGGATAATTTCAAGGTCGTACAAAGATTAACAAGGCGCATAGCCTCCCTAGGTTAATTCATTTTGAGATCCTCAGATAGGTGTCACTTGTTCTTCTCACTGCTTAAGAAGAAGAGCAATTTTGCATGGACCCCGGAATGCCAGCAAGCGTTAGAAGAACTAAAACGGTACCTGTCGAGCCCTTCACTACTTCACACCCCCAAAGCAGACGAGCAACTCTACTTGTATTTAGCGGTCTCAAAAATAGCGGTAAGTGGGGTCCTACTTCGAGAAAAGCAAGGTACGCAATTCCCTGTTTATTATGTTAGTCAAACCTTAGGTGAGGCTGAGACCCGATACCTACACTTAGAAAAAACAACGCTTGCTTTAATAAGCGCCTCTAGAAAATTAAAACCATATGTTAAGTGTCACCTAATTTGTGTTGTGACTACCTATCATTTTGAAGCCGCCCACAGGTAATACAGTTAGACAATCCATCAGAACTTCAAAATTAACTAACAATGAGGCCGAGTATGAGGCCATGATTGCAGGTCTCGATATGGCTAAAAGTTTGGGCAGAGGTCATCGAGGCCAAATGTGATTCCCTACTTGTGGTAAACCAAGTCAACAGAACTTTTGAGGTCTGAGAAGGCTGAATGCAGAGGTACTTGGATAAACTACATGTGGCTCTACATCGATTTAAAGAATGGACCTTGCAGCATATACCTATGGAACAGAACAACGAGGTCATTGTCTTTGCAAACTTGGGGTCATCGGTCGATGATGACGAATTTAGCTCGGGGACTGTCATACAACTTTCGAGGTCAGTGATCGAAGAAGGCCACACCGAAATAAACTCTACAAGTCCTACATGTGATTGGAGAATAAGTATATCAAATACTTAAAGAACGGGAAGCTTCCATCGGATCCTAAAGAATCGAGGACTCTAGGCACAAAGGCAGCACGATTCACATTGGTCGAGTATGGAAAACTATTTAGGAGAATGTTAGATGGGCCATTGATGATATATTTAGGACCAGGAGACACCAACTATGTCCTACGGGAGATTCACGAAGGCACTTGTGGGAATCATTCCGATGTGATTCCGATGCCGAGTCATTGGTTCACAAAGTTATTAGAGAAGGGTATTATTGGGCTGATATGGAAAGGGATCAAAAGAGTTCTTCGGAAGTGCGACAAATGTCAAAGGTATGCGCCAATGATTCACCAGCCCCCGGGAGCAACTCCACTCAGTCTTATCCCCAAGGTCGTTCATGAAATGGGGAATGGACATCGTCGGCCCTTTCCCATCGGCCCCAGGTAAAGCCCAATTTATTTTGTTTATGACTGATTATTTTTCTAAGTGAGTTGAAGCACAGGCTTTCTAGAAAGTCAAAGAAAAAAAAGCCATAGACTTCATTTGGGACCACATTATATGTCGATTCGGGATGCCTGCCTACATTGTGTGAGATAATGGAAAGAAGTTCATCGGCATCAAAGTGACAAAATTTCTCGAGGATCACAAGGTTACAAGGATTCTATCGACACCGTATCATCCTAGTGGAAACAGACAATTCGAATCAACAAACAAAACCATCATACAAAGCCTAAAGAAAAGATTGACCGACGCTAAGGGGAAATGGAGAGAGATACCGCTCGAGGTTCTTTGGGCATACCTCACGACATCAAAGTCCAGTACGGGGACAACACCGTTCTCTTTAGTCTATGGTGTCGAAGCTCTTATCCTGGTAGAAGTCGGGAAACCTAGACTCGGGTTTTGATATGCAACGGAAGAGTCAAATCACTAGGCTATGAGTACAAGCCTCGAATTGTTGGATGAAAGACGATAATCCGCCCTCGTTTGAATAGGCGCACAGAAACAACGGATCGAAAGGTATTACAATCGAAGAGCCAATCTTCGACTCTTTAAAATCGGGGACTTAGTATTAAGAAAAGTCACTCTCAAAACTCGAAACCCGAATGAAGGAAAACTTGGCCCAACATGGGAGGGACCATATCAGGTCCTCGACATCATCGGAAAAGTATCCTACAAGCTCGGCGTAGTGAAACGGCGAGAAATTACCAAACAATTGGGATGTTTCACTCCTAAAATGATACTACTGCTGAGTTACGGCCTTATCCATTTTCATTTATATTTTAAATTAATCGATTGCAGGTGTTCGATCGGAGACATCAATGGATTTTTCAACACAAAATCCTTAGGTAGGAAAGCACGCGTTGCACCCTTTTTCCCTTAGACCGGTTTTTGTCCCAGATGGTTTTTTTCGGCGAGGTTTTAACGAGGCAACCATTGTTCGTGCTAACTTAGAGCATTGAACAGTATCCGAGGCTTTTTTACAATCAACCTCGAATACTGGACCGGGGGGGGGGGGGGGGGACCCCCCAAAAATC
>ML262559.1:2033-18097 GCA_005239495.1 Nicotiana undulata
CACTCTCAAAACACCAAAACTAACATCAAAACTCCAAATTTGCATCGGATTCAAGCCTAAGATTTCCAAAAACTTCCGAAACTCGCATTTGATCAGAAACCCAACCAAATCATCTCCGAATGCCCTGAAATTTTGCGGACACGTCAAAAATGACCTAACGAAGCTACAGCAACTCTCGGAATCCCATTCCGACCCTCTGATCAAAATCTCGGCTATCAACCGGAATTTGCCAAAATACTAACTTCTCCAATTCAAGCCTAATTCTACATCGGGCATCCTAAAAATATTCTGAACACACTCCTAAGTCGCAAATCACCTAACGAAGCTATCCGAACCATAAAATACGTATTCCGAGGTCGTTTACCAATAAGTCAACTCTTAGTTGACTTTTCCCATTTTAAGGTTGTTCTTAAGGACTAAGTGACTAAATTCTCATTTAACCATTTCGATTTCAAGCCTATCAACTCTAACGCATTAATAATAGAATAACCAACATATAATAAGCCACTAACAACAGTTATAATGCAGATTTTGCGTAACGACAGACCGGGCCGTTACATTGTAGATTTGGAATACCAAAAGAGATATCCCGCGACAACAAGACGCAATTTATTGGCGCAAAGGTCACAAAGTTCCTTGAAGACTTAAAAATCAAAAGGATCATATCATCACCCTATCATCCGAGCGCAAGCGATCAAGTAGAATCAACAAACAAGGTGACTATACAAAATATCAAAAAGAGATACGAAGCATCTAAAGGTAAATGGCCCGAAGAGATGCCAGGAGTACTATAGGTGTACTGAACAATGGCCAAATCGAGCACGAAAAGACTTATTTCTCTCTTGTGTACGGAGCAGAAGCCCTAATCCTGATGGAAGTAGGAGATCCTACCCTGAGATATTTTCATGCAAATGAAGAAACAAACAACGAAGCAATGTTGGTCAATTTGGAGCTTGGGGCACATAAGAATGGAAGCCCAAAAGCAGAGAATAGAAAGATATTACAATCGAATAGCCAACCTCCACTATTTCAAAGTAGGAGACATGGTTTTAAGGAAAGTAACACAGAACACCCGGGGTTTCAATGCGGGGAAGCTAGGTCCAACATGGGAAGGCCCATACCAGGTTTCAGCTGTCACCTGGAAATGATCATACGAGTTAGAAAATCATGATAGAGAAATGTTCCCAAGTAAGTGGAATGGGGAACACCTCAAGAAATACTATTGCTAATAAGCCTCGCCTACACTAAAATATGTGCTGCACTCTTTTTTCCTTCGTCCAGTTTTTGTCCCTATTAGGTTTTTTGGCAAAGTTTTTAATGAGGCAGCAACCAAAAATATACTACAAAGGAAGCTTCAGCAGCAGAAATAAGACCTTTAAATGACAAGGCACACAAGCAATGAACCATTATAGTGCGGTTAGATAGTCTTTTGCTCGGTAACGAAGTTCCTACCAATAAGTAAAGCTTGCTGTCGAACAATGATTACCCGACCGTTCACAAGTGAAAGCCACTAGGGGATAGTTAGATTGTCTTTGTCTCGATAGCATAAATTCCTAACGGGAAGTGAAGTTTTCTATCAAACTAAAGATTATTTAGCGATTCACTAGTGGAATCCACAAAGGTGCAAAACTTCCAATGTTCAAATTCACATTCTTCGCATTCAAACACTTGGGGGGGGGGGGATGATATGAGGATACGGCAATAGTGATTGCACATCGACCGTAATACGAAACTCGGTAACATAGTTGTATCATCAGGACCGGGGACTGCACTGCAAACCACGTAGAAACAAGTTGTACATGTTAGAGACAAGAGATGATAATTTCTATTTAACACAATGAATTCTTATGTACTTTTGAAAATGAAAGTAATAAAGTAAATTCCTTTTATTTCTATTTTTTTCTTGTCTTAACGATGAATTGATTTTATCATTTAAAAGTTAAACAAGTCTACCTGCATTAGGCAGGGGTAAGGTCTGCGTACAGACTACCCTCCCCAGACCCCACCTGTTGGGATCAAACTGGTTTTGTTGTTGTTAAAGTTAAACAAGTACTTCAAATGCTAGTCCCGTAATGAACACGACACGTCCTCTTCAAGAGCACCATAAATACAAGAGGGCCATCTCTTATGAAACCCTCACATTAAAGGGTTGATTTCAGAAGAACCTATGTCTGGAATCCAAATACTGCCGGGGGAAAAATACACCCGAAGCCTCGCATATCTCAGTGCAAAAAAACTTACGAGAATACTTAAACAAAAATGACAAAAAGTAAAACTTGCTTAAATGAAAAGTACGCAAAGAGAAAAACTTGTGCTATACTTGAACGAAAAAGTGCTTATATTCACAATAAACATGCCAAACAACACAAGTAAAACGATATGATAAAGAAAAGAAAGAAAAAACTAAGCTATTGCATCTCCAGAACCCGGAGGAAGAGAAGCATCCACATCTCCAAGGAAAGAGGCAGAATCTGTCGCCGGCTCAATATTTTGGCCTTCACTATTTTAGCCTTCAGCATCATCACCTTCCCATTCTTTTTCAGTGTCCGAGAACTCAAAACCGAAACCAAAAGAATCGGTAGCATTAGGTTGAGCCGGAAGACCTCTTTTGGCAGTTGACTCCAGCTCACGGGCCTTAGTGATTTCGGCATCAAAGTCGATGATACCCACTTTGGCCTCTTCCAGCACTTTTCTCCTCATGTTGTACATAGAATATGTTTTCTCAATAATGATTAAAGCCGCTCGGCACTGAAGTTCTTTCTTTAAGCCGATCAACGTCGGCAGAAAAGTTATCCCGAGCGATACTAATGGACAAGAGGCTGACATCAAGGTCACGGACAATGAAGCTGAAAATTCTATCATGCTCTATGATCCTCTTATAATTCTCCTACGACCGGGAGCTTTAGAGTTTAAGGCTGCCTCAAAATTTCTCAACCTTTTAGCAGAAGCAGCCTCACGATCGGATGCAGCAAGAACTGGATTATGGAATTCATCCCATTTGGCCCTAGTTTCTTCAAATTGTGCCATTAACGGGGCAATCTCCTAGCTAAAGATCACTACTTCTTTCTCGCTCTAATGCAACCGAGCCTCCAAGTCACCGGCCTCAGCATCTCATGCTTCTAGTTCTGAGAGGCAAGGAAGAGTCTAATCTCGCTTGGCCTTAACCCCGCTAGGAGGTAAGTTCCTCCTTATCACGAATCAGACTTTGAAGGCCCTCAGAAGCAAGGATGTTGGCCTGCAAAAAAAAAATGCAAACTCAAAACCCTACCATAACAAAGATAGAGAAAACAACAGAGAAAATAAAGGTTATACCGTTGCTGCGTTGTGCATGGTGTCGTGCCCCTTTTTCTCACGAAATCGGGTTTCGACACGTGACAACTCTTTTAAGGAAGAGTGTTAAAATAGAGAGTCTCCACCTAACGGATGTAAGGTGCGTTACGGCACCTATTTGCACATAACTCTAGATTAACCAGTTGCATCACCAAAGATCAAGTAAGGGCTTAAATTACCTCTAGAAGAAGGTGTTAGACACTCCCCAAGGTCCACAATGGTGGGTCCTGTCCGAACTCGAATTGTATGAATTGTTCTAAGCAAGGAGAAGAGACAAAATTGGGCAAATAAAATAAATGACTGATTTTAAACAAAAGGGGGGGAGGTCCTAAGTTTTTTAGCCTAAAGGATCACCCAGTGCAACATAAATAATACTTTGTAACTCCCTCGCGGTGGGGTTTACTCGTATTATTCAGCGGGCACAAACTATCATCTCATGCTACTCGATTACTATCTTTATGTTGTTTACCTAAAGCGCACTAATTGATTCTAAATCGTGCCCTATGAGTGCACAACCCATCCCATGCCTAGGGTCCAAGAGGCATTTGGACCTCTATCTCGTGGTGGTTCTAGACTTTAACTTAAGTTTCTCAAAGGAGAAAAACTAGGCGACATGCAAAACAATTTGGACTTTCACGTATAAGCAAATAAGGTCCCAAGTTAGCCTCCACACTTAAACAACAAATGCACGCAAACTGATTAACATTGACAGTTGCAGATTTTAATAAGTTAAGGTTGCAGAACCATAGGCAGGATCTCTATGCGATACAATTTCTAAAGCCTACATATTTGCCTACTGATTGCAGGTATAAGATATTAAGACCTATAGGCATGATGTCTAGGTGATTCACGCAGTAAATAACAGGAATATATTCAGAATTGCCTAATCGAGTCCCATAGGTGTGGAATCTAGTAATGGTAATTAGCACAGTGTTGAAAACTCAAAAAGAAACGAGCAGGGCGATAATTAAAACTGATTCGGACCCTATAGGCATGATTTCTATAATTAAAACTGATTTTATATCATATAGGCATGACATCTAATTTGTATATTAAGCCGCAGGTAAACAGAATCCTATGCACACATTGAGGTATTAATCATTCAATAACCTATAGGCATGATTTCTATCAGGTAAATCAGAACACATTTGAACCAAGTAAAGAACCTATAAGCATGATTTCTAACACACATTTGAGCAAAGTAGGATACTTATAGGTAGGATTCCTATAATAACTGGACATGTTTGAGCAAAGTAACATATTTTGAGAAAAATAGAATACCTATAGGCAGGATTTCTACCCATTTTCATGCAAGTATAAGATAAAACCCCCTTTCTCGATTTTACTAATACCCCAAAATGTTATTACAAGAATTATTACAAACCAGAATGAATGGAATAAATTGCAAAGTAAAATAACTATAGGGAGCCTACAGCAGGCCCAAAGATACACCTCACCAGGCCAGGACTTTATTCTCATGGTTCATAACATCCCAAAATTACATCTTCATTGATACAAGACATCCAGGAATTGAATGATTCACCCAGTGGGCATAACACATAATTGAGCATATAGAACCAACACCCTAGTATGTCAACGTTCCCAAGGGCTTCAAGAACCTAGGGTAGTGCTCATACTAGGGAGGTTGATAGGGGAAATTCAAAGGAGAGACTAGGGACCAAGTTTTAGTGTGTCAGAGTTCACAAGGGTCTCAAATGAACCCTGAGCAGTGCTCATACTAGGGAGGTCAAAGGACAGAATCTAAGTAGCCTTGGCTTTCAGCTGGCTAAGAATGGGATTCAAAGAGCTTAAATAATAAGTGAAATAGGAGACCAAAGTTGATAAACAAGGATTGAAGGATTTAAACAGACACGACCAAATTGAGCATATAAGGAAAACTGTTGAAAAAATCACAGAATTTAAAAAAAAAGCAAGTTTAATGTAAACTGAGAAACATGCTCAACACTTAGCACAGAAGCAATCACATGCTGAAAAAAGTTGAGAAAATAAAATGTTTACAGGATTGACAAAGATTATTGTACATAGTTGCAAAACAGATTGAAACATGGTGGAATTGTGCTAAGTACACAACCTAGTATTATTTACCAAGAAGACATGACAGCATTATGATGATTCAAATAATCATGGAAAGAATAGGTCATCACAATCACAAATTAAGACACATATGCAAGCCTATTACTACAGATTAGAAGGTAAAATCATGTCAAGTAGCAGATATAGGCCTTCAAGCATTGTCATAGTGGTCTAATTAACTAAAGATGATCCAGTTTATCAAATATTTAGCCTAACATCACAAAGTAACAATTCAAACATGATTAGACAGCTGTTCTAAATCACAAGTAAACATTAGAGGGGTATGGGGATCGAGTGATCATGTTGAGTGACACAATAGCAGAGAGGCAAATTATGACTAACAATGAAGGTCTTAACACATGCTAACACCAATATGAGGCATCCACTATAGGGATTCTGGATAAAGTAAGTAAACATGTTCATGAGCATTCAGGAGTCAATACACTAGATGAATAAATCTTAAGAAGGTTCAGATTAACTAGGCTAGGAGTAGATAACTTCAGAACTGGCAGCATTAGGAGAAGTTAAGTGCTAAAGAGACTAAAAAACATATAAAGTTACAGAGGCGATGCTTAAACATAACTCAGAAGCATGTCGAGCCATGGATTCAAAAGTAAGAACACATGCAAATCAGAGACACGTAACGATGAAATTTCAAAACTCAAGTGACTTACCAGTTAAACGAAAGCGCACAAAATAACAGAAGTCCACAATATTCTGAATAGTAAGATCTCAGAACTAAATGTCCTTGGCTTTCAGCCGGCCAAAATCAGAGTATGAAATATATAGATCTAGTAAGGCTATAGTGAGTCCAAAACAATGTCCTCTAAAGGGAATGGGGAATGGTTTATATAGTGTAGAAATCGAGCACATAGATATGGAAAACAAATTATTCAGATGCAAATAAGATAGAAAGAAAATATTCTGGAACCAATTAGAAGCGATTTTATGGCATAAATAAGAGATTCAGTAAATCAACAGGGAAACACACAAACAATACCAAAAATTGTTTAAGGCAAAGAATAAAGTAAAAAAATAGGGAAACATAAGGAAAAAGAGTAGTCAAACACAGAAAAAGAAAAGTATCAGTTAAGAATCAGTAAGAGACAAAGGGGGTTCAAACCCTAGTTGACAGAAGTCGAAAATTGGCCGAAATCTCGGCTAATCAAACCCATATAGACATGGTTGTAAAGCATATGGACGGGATAGATGTCCAGATTTAAGTTCTCAAAAGGAAATGGTTGAAATCCGAGATGTAGTACTTGCCATGTTTATGAAGTACTAGGCGGTAACATAGAATCGTAGGAGATGATGATATAATACACAAAAGGTAAGAAAATCATGGAAAAATCCATGATTGAGGCAGATTCGGAGAGATTTTTTGAGAGGAGGCGGGTTAGGGTTCTTCAGAGGGGAGAGAATAGAGAGGAGGCGGGTTTGGAGGGAATGAAGTTAGGGTTTGGGGTTGAATGATATAAGGAAAGGGGGGAGTCGTTAATGATCAACGACTGGTATTTGAGAATGGGTTGGGTCGGTTTTGGACTAGGTTTGGTCGTTTAGGATTGGGCTGAGGTTATTGGCCAAGGTCTGGGTAGTTAGGTCTGAAATTAGGAGGAATTTAGGGCTATATTTTAAATACCCAATTTTAATCAAATAAATAATTTATAAAAGTAATAAATAAATAACAAAAATATTATTTGTGCATAGAAACGATTAAAATAATTACTTAACATTATAAAAATATAAAAATTCATTTTCTGTACAAATAATGTAATTATATATTCATATGGGCTATTATTGCAAAAATATTTAATTTAGCCTTAAAAATGCAAATGTAATTATACGAAATGCACTGAAAATATTTAAGATCTCATATTGGTATAAATGATAAGTTTAGATAATGAAATTATCATAAAAATAATTTGGAGGGTAATTATTGGATATTTATATAATAAAATGCAGAAGTAAACTGATTTAAGGCTTAAATAATTATGATAAAATACTTGTATGTGCTCATAAATCAAAATAATGATGTATATGCATTATTTTGAAAGTGTATATATATATATATATATATATATATATATATATATATATATATATATATATATATATAATGAGAGGAAAATGGGTATCAACGCATGGCATTGTTCAACAAACACTCTTCCGAGAGAGTTGTATCTTATCCCTATCTTTTTTTGAAGCCAAGGCTTTAGATAATTAGCAAGTTCCACCGGCGGGGATAACATATGGCATCCGGTAGAGACCGAAAGGGTGACATTCCTCCTCCTTTGGGGTTCTTCGGAGAGGGAAGCATAATTTTTCCCCAAACTCCCATGAACCAGGGACTGGGGAAGAGGGAGACCCTCCTCACGGGCAACTACGTCTGATGGAGATGATGTAGCAGTTGCTGGTGGCGAAGGCAGAGTGGGAGTAGAATGAGATGAAGATGATTGTGTTGTAGGCTGAGAAGCTGCTGCGGTGAACGCAGTGCTGGATGTTAGTTGCTCATCAAGCGAAGATGGAAGGGACCGTTACTCAGCCTCTTGATACCGGGCATGGCAACTGTTACTCGAAAGAGAAGATTGAGCGTTTTGTTGAGAAGATGAAGGTCGCTTTCTTATGTGTAGAGAAGCCCCCTCATCACTGAATCCTTCATCATCGTCAATCACCATGGTGTCTATGGCCAGTTGGGAGGTGGCACTCATGACCACAACATCCAAAGACGGCTCAAGCGTGACACTCTTTGCCTTTTTATTTTTTCCTCGGCAGCGAATGAACGTATCATTTTTTGTTTCTTGTTCTTCAGCCGAGGATTCTGAGAAGAAGCACTTGCACCAGAAGTAGGCCTCGAGAAACCTGTTCGGTTAAAAGCTTCCTGCAGTAGCCTCGCCGCGTCAGCAGGAAAAAAACTAAATAAGTTCAACCTACCATGAATTTTTGCCTTCCACCCATATTTAAGGGCTAGTTCTTTCCACGTGCGGGTCTCGAGCATAGTGACATCCAAAATCTTTTTGACCCACTGGTCCAAGCCTTCAATCCTCGGTGGAGTCCCCCGAGTTGCTGAAATAAGAGAAAGAAGAGGAACCCGTAACTGCAATCTTTAACTAGAAGAAGAGACAAACGATGAACCTACAAGTCTGTTTCCAATATTCCCGAAAGGATGGAGTCGTGACTGGAATGATGTCCCTAGTGGCAACTACAATGAACAAACTCCATCCACCCACGGTCATTGTCATCATCCATGCTAGTTAACAGAGCATGGTGACTACCATTGCTGAAATTTATCATTCCCTTGCAGAAAATCTTGGGGGAATAAAGGTTCATTAGTCGAGCCGGGGTTAGCTCCTCTTTCGTCTCCTGACATAGACGCCGAAGACAAGCAACTGTCCTCCAATAAGAAGGACTTACTTGTGCCAAGCATTCTTGGTAATAGATGCAGAACTCCACGACAATCGAGTCAAGCTCCCCTCTCAAAAAAAATGGCCCTAAAGTGAAGGGATACGTATAAAAATACGTGAAACCTTTCATGGGTAAGGTTATCCGCTCCGCCAGGTCAGGAGAGATGATGTCTTAGGCATGCCAATGGAAAACTTCCTTCACAGCAGGAATGCAGGAAAAACACATAGAAGAAGGATAGACGCCAACATCCCACTGTTTAACCAAAGAATTAGATTCTTTGCCAAAGTTATTTTAAGAAGAACATGGGTTTCTGATAACCAAAGAATAAGCTAATAATTGCAAGTAAATATGTAATTTGAAAGCAGTAAGATGCGCAAAAAGTAAGTATATTGCAATAGTAGTTCGAATAAGTCCTTACAAGTTATATTTTACTCCCTTATATATGGAATTTCTTGATATAACGTCTACCTTTTTCAGTGATTGAGCATTAATGACTAATAATGGAATTAATGTAACGTTATAATGATTAACCGTAAGTGTTGCATGAAGGTTGATGTTTTAGACTTCAATACTACACAATAATATAAGTTAATTGTGCAATACCCAATTTTCGAGTGCTGTCTAATAAGAAGAACTTGGTTCTTCTTGGTGTACTACTTTCTACTATTGCGGAATAATAAAGCAGTAAAGTAAAGACACAGAGATTTTTATGTGGAAAACACCTGGCTCAAAAGGTGAAAAACCCACGACCTACTCCTCAGTAAGATTTGCTCAAACACTTCACTAAAAACATTGAGCCAAACGGACTTACAAAATAAACTCTTTTGTAATCCTAGGACTAACTCTAATCCTCTTTGTATCAACTAGCCTCTAGCTAATTTCTACAGATTTCAAGCTAACTCTAACTTGAACAATGTGTACCTATCAAAATTGCTTCTATGAAAGCTGAAAAGATACAATGTTAAAACTCCTACTACAATCAACTAGACTCAATACACAAACAATGAAACTGTTTCTTCTAGTTGAACTGTAGACTTCGCACAATATTTTTGCTTGCAAAATATCCTGTGAACTTTGCTTTTAAGAACTTGATTCACTTTTGTCTTTGTGTGTCTGGGTATACGAGTTCGACTATGACTCAACTTCCTTCTCTATTTCTGTCCTTGCTGAAATCAACTTCAATCTTCTTTATCAGTTTGCAACCTTTTCGTATTAGTAGATATCCTTTTAGCTCTTTGATACTCAGCAATCACTGATATCTCCTATGCATGAACAATTTTTGTGCCAACTGTTCCGTTCAGATGTGTGTGCTCTGATTGACCTGGTTCAACTTGTCAATCTTCAAAACCCATTCAGTGACATGAGCCAAGAAATTCCCCCTTTTTGATGATGACAAACTCTGTGCTTTTATCCTGTATACACTTCAAACACTTTGTATAGTTTTAAGCATTAATATTTGAGAACTAGGTTCATTAGGTTATAAATATTACTTTTTGAAAAAAAACACAACACCCAACACACATCTTCCCCCTTTTGGCATCATCGAAAAGTTGCAAAATGATACTTACCAATTTTTAATTCTTACTCATGGCCAAATTTAGGAACACTACAGGTGCAAGCGTGATTAATCAACACAAGAAACCAATAGCGTAAGCTAAATTAGAAATTGAGACAATTTTTAAAATCAGCAAACTTCATTGATTTAAAACTGAACATCAAACACCAACAGATTAAAGCAAAAATGATCAAAACATGAGCAAAACAGAAAACAACTGAAACAACAAAAGCTAGACACTATCCCAAATTGGGCACTTGAACCGAGAAGCACTAGATAGAACTAAGGCTGGGAGGGTGCATATGAGGTTGGGTTCTTGGTTTGAAGGAGGGATAACATTTGGTGTAGAACACCTTCGTTTTTCTCCTTCTCCTTTGCAAGTTCTGCTTTTAGAGCATCACGCTCAGCTTCTATCGCAATTAAGCGAGATTTCAATCAAAGGATTTCCATATCCTTTAACTCTCTTTCATGCACCAGAGTACGGACCTTGCTGTTTACAGGCTGCTTCCAAGATGAACCAGGTTCATCTACCGGAGCAGTGACAATATAATAACAAGACAGCAGTGTGTCCTTCCCAAAATAATGTTTGGTCGTAGCCATCTCAGCCTTCTTTGCATAAACTCTAAAGTGAGTTAGAATTGCAGTCAGAATAAAGCCATATGGGATTGCATGATCTTTAGTCCCATTCACCACTCTGTCCAAGAGCTGGATTATGAACGCTGGACAATTTATCTGCTTGCCTCTGTACAGACACTCTATGAGGGTCAAATCCATGTAATTAGCAATGTGTCTTCGTTCTTGTCTGGGTAGTATGAATTTGATCACAAATTCACAAAAAAGCTTATGCTCAGGCTTCATCTCATTCTTGTACACATCCCTGGGTTCAAGCTCCTTCTCATTGTCGCAAAAGAATCTGGTGATACTGAGTGCTGAGGACATTCCATCTAAACACGGCCATCACTGCCTTGTGTAATCTTCATACCCCTCAGCAGGAATATCTAGAATCACACCCAGTTCTTGAGCATCAAAGGAGACTTCAACTCCCTTGACAAAGGAGGTGACCCTGCCTCCAATGACTGTGGCATTCCCAATGAACTCCACAACTTCATCCCTGACCAGCTTGCCTTCCATGCGAAAGACCATGTCCTTCCAGCCCTGCACTGCCAGAAAATCCAGTAGATACCTCATTCTAGGCTCCTCCAAACCCATCATCAACTTTCCCTTTAAGATCGTTCTCTTGCCAAACATGGAAACTCTGTCAGTAGTCACTTCACCAACCTCCATCTCTTCCTCTCCACTCCACTCATCATCCTCATCCTTCTCAACAATCTGCACCTTTTTCACCCTTTTTATCTTAGACCTTGTTCTTGTAGCAGTAATCGTAGTGGTGGTGGACACAGTAGCTGACTTCTTTGAAGAAGTCTTAGCCTTTTTGGGCTTAGGTGTCCCAATTACCACTAGAGTAGCCTGCTCCTCTTGTTGGACCAGGTCCAACGGCTCTTCTTCTAACATAACAGCCTCGACAGGCTCTCCGACTTTGGCTTTCCCTTTATCTGCTCTCTTTCTCTTGCTCTCTTGCAGAGCTTTTTATAACTTCTCTTCCTCCTCTCTTACACTATATCCGTAGCACGTACCTTAGGAACAGGTACCTCAAAAGAACCAACAACTTTCCTTTTCTTTGAAGGAACTGAGGTTGTAGACTTCTTGGACTTTGGAGTCCTTCTTTTCTTGGGGTTATATGAGTCCCCCAACTTTCTCAGTCTTTCATCCAAAGTTTCTTCCCCAGAAAAAACGTGTTCATCTATTGCTTTCATCAATTTCTCCAACCTATCATCAGCTTCCTCAACTCCACTAGTTCCCCCTAAGATTGTGACATATTCTTCAAGATTTTCAAGAATGGGACCACATATTGCCAGTGTGGTACCATCCTCTCCCGATCCCCTCACATTTACATCTCCCTCAATCTCAAGAGGTTTCTCTTTCCCAGATTTTCTTGGCCTCTTAGTCACTTCAACATCCACCACGGACCCCACCAACACAAATCGTTGATCACCAGTATTTATTTCAGAGATAGCATCAGAATTATCTTTCTCAACACTAGTTGAACCAGGTGCTTCATCTTCATTGGCTGATTTGAATGATTCATTAGACCATTCTGGTTTGGAGCCTTCTTCATCATGCAATAATTCTTCCAAGAATTTGGCTCTTGAACCAGAAGCCACAGATTTGCGTGCAAGAACTTTTACATGATGAGGCTTGGGGGCTGGGGTAGGGTTTGGTGTGGGTTCTGGGATTGTAGGGCGTTTTGGGGCTGTCGACTTTTCTGGAGACTCGGAACTATACACTGAGGGTGAATTTGAGTCTGATTCATAGTTGCCTCCATCATAATATCTGTTTGGAGATGAATCAGAACAAGCTGGTGGAGGTGACGACATGATTTTGAATTGTTTAGAGAGAAGAAAGACAAGAGGCAGTAGAGATTGTGAGTTGAGTGAGTTGAACAAGGTTCGACTGTTGCTTTATGCACAATGGGTAATGATGGCCTTTTTATAACTTATGGCTGGGGATATTACAACGGAAGAGTATTAACTCAAGTGAGATACTAATCGATTCAGAATTGTCATTGATTAGACACTGATTGGACAATTACTTTCCCCCTAAAACTAGGCTAATCAAGTGAGATGGGACTTCTTGAAACTGGTTCAATATTTGGGTAAGTACGAGAATTGAATTCGAACCACAAATAGATAGAGTCTTGCTCATGTATGACTACACTTGAATTAATACATGTATGGTATGATAACGTACCTTGTCAGTTATGTGAACCAGCATGGATGAACCAGGTTCATCCAGGTAAAATCCTTTATTTGCCTCAATTTACAAAAATAGAGAAACATCATTAGCAACTAGGGAATCATATTAATACATGGCAGAAGAGTATGGCAATAAAGACATAATACTGAGCAATGATTAATTTGATTAAGTACCTAATTTGAATTTTCTAGCCAATTTTTTTTTTTTCATTTTTTTCATTTTTTTGTTTTTCAATTAGGTGATCTTAATCATCCCTAATTCAAGCATGTTTCTCTCATAATGCTCCCTACTCAGTGTTTTGGTAAATATATCAGCAATTTGACGATCAGTAGCACAAAAATTGATTGAGATCATTCCTTTTTCATAGTTGTCCCTCGGAAAATGGTGCCTAACATCTATGTGCTTAGTTCTCTTGTGATGAACCGGGTTCTTCGTCATACTAATTGCACTAGTGTTATCACAGTAAATAGGAATGAATCCCACATTTATACCAAAGTTCAGGAGTTATTGCTTGATCCATAGCAACTGGGCACAGCAAGAGGCTGCAGCCATATATTCAGCCTCAGCAATAGACATAGCTACTGAATTTTGTTTCTTGGTGTCCCAAGACACAAGGCAAGAGCCCAAGAAGTGAGCCATGCCTAAAGTACTTTTCATGTCAACCAGGAAACCTGCATAATCAGCATCAGCATATCCTACAAGGTCGAAATTACTACCTTTAGGATACCAAAGGCACAAATCAGTGGTGCCTTTCAAATATCTCAAAATTCTCTTCACTGCAGTGAGGTGGGACTCCTTTGGATTTGCCTGAAACCTAGCACATAGTCCCACACTGAACACAATATCTGGTCTGCTGGCAGTGAGATATAGTAGAGACCCAATCATTCCTCTGTATACCTTCTGATCAACGGATGAACCAGGTTCATCCACATCCAATTTAGTAGTTGTGGCTATGGGGGTGTCTATTTCCTTTGAATCTTCCATCTTGAACTTCTGAGGAGTTCTTTCACATACTTTTATTGATGAATAATTGTTCCATGTGGGTTTTTCTTGATTTGTAAGCCTAAGAAGAAGTTTATCTCACCCATCATATCATTTCAAATTCACTCCCCATTAATGTAGCAAATTCCTTGCTAAGATTTTCAGTAGTTTCCCCGAATACGATATCATCAACATAGTTGCACAATCTGAAGATCCTTCCCCTTTTCCTTTAGGAACAAAGTACTGTCAATTTTGCCTCGTTTGTATCCATGTTCCAGCAGGAATTTTGACAATCGCTCATACCATGCTCTAGGTGCTTGTTTGAGACCATAAAGAGCCTTGTCAAGTTTATATACATGATCAGGTGACTCTTTGCTTTCAAAACCTGGAGGCTGTTTGACAAATACATCTTCCTTCAAATAGCCATTGAGAAAGGCACTCTTAACATCCATCTGATGGAGAGTGAATTCCATATGTGCAGCAAATGCTATAAGAAGTCTGATTGCCTCCAATCTTGCCACAGGAGCAAAGGTCTCATCATAGTCAATTCCTTCTTCTTGACTATACCCTTGAACAACTAGTCTTGCCTTATTTCTTGTAACAGTTCCATCCTCATCGAGCTTGTTCCTGAAGACCCACTTCGTGCCAATCACTGATCTGTCTAGTGGCCTGGGTACTAAGTGCCATACTTGACTTCTTTCAAATTGTTTCAGCTCCTCTTGCATGGCATTTACCCAATCAGCATCTTGTAGGGCTTCACCAATGTTCTTTGGTTCGATTAAGGATAGGAAGGCATCAAACGCACACAGATTTTTCAAGGAAGCTCTTGTTTTGATTCCGGATGACAAATCTGTTATGATGTTCTCAAGAGGGTGAGAACTCTGATATCTGTGTGGTTTGAGTACTAGTAGTTCACTTCTGGATAGTTCCATGTTGTTTTGTTGTTGTGGAACAGGATCAGATCCAGGATTCACATGTTGAGTTCCCCCTATCATGTTGCTTGGGGTAGTTGGACCTGGTCCATCACCTGTTCCATCTTCCATGGCTGCTTCAATGTGTTCACTGCTTCTCACCAGTCCAAGCTCCTCATCTTCTGGTTCCTGTCTCTCATAAAGAGTGTTAGTTTCATCAAATATAACATGCACACTCTCCTCTACACACATAGTTCTTTTATTGTACACTTTATCGGCTTTACTATGTCATGAATTTCTTAATAATACTCCCTCATCACTTCTGGGATCAAATTTACCTAAGGAATCTTTGCCATTATTGTGCACATAGCATTTACATCCGAAAACCCTAAGATAGGAAATGTTGGGCTTTCTTCCTTTGAGTAATTCATAGGGAGTCTTCTCTACCAGTGGTCTGGTCATACATCTATTGATTATATAACAAGCAGTGTTTATTGCTTCTGCCCAGAAGTTGTGTGGTAGTTTGCTAGAAAGAAGCATGGTTCTTGCCATGTCTTCAAGAGTTCTATTCTTTCTTTCCACAACCCCATTTTGCTGTGGGGTTCTAGGGGCAGAAAAGTTGTGATTGATACCATGTTCATCACAGAACTCAGCAAACTTAGCATTTTCAAATTCAGTACCATGGTCAGATCTTATTGATGCTAGTTGATGTCCTAACTGATTTTGAGTTTTCTTAACAAATGTGATGAACATATCAAATGCTTCATCCTTAGATGCCAGAAATAAGGTCCACGTGAACCTTGAGTAATCATCAACTAACACCATCACATATTTCTTACCACCTCTGCTCAGAGTTCTCATTGGACCACATAGATCCACATGAACCAGTTCCAACGACCTGATGGTACTGACCATTTTCTTACTTTTGAAAGAAGATCTTACCTGCTTCCCCCTTGCACATGCCTCACAAACTTTGT
>ML262559.1:26723-41253 GCA_005239495.1 Nicotiana undulata
GGGGGGGGGGGGGGGGGTAATGGGTATCAACACATGACATTGTTCAACAAACACTCTCCCGAGAGAGTTGTATCTTATCCCAATCTTTTTCTGAAGCCAAGGCTTTAGGTAATTAGCAAGTTCCACCGGCGGGGATAACATATGGCATCTGATAGAGACCTAAAGGGTGACATTCCTCCTCCTTTGGGGATCTTCGGAGGGGGAAGCATAATTTTTCCCCAAACTCCCATGAACCAGGGACTGGGGAAGACGGAGACTCTCCTCTCGGGCAACTACGTCTGATGGAGATGATGTAGCAGCTGCTGGTGGCGAAGGCAGAGTGGGAGTAAAATTAGATGAAGCTGATGGCGTTGTAGGCTAAGAAGCTTCTACGGCGAACGCAGTGCTGGTTGTTGGTTTCTCATAAAGCGAAGACGTAAGGGACCGTTACTTAGCCTCTCGGTACCGTGCATTGCAACTGGTACTCGGAAGCGAAAATTAAGCATTTTGTTGAGTTGATGAAGGTCGTTGTATTATGTGTAGAGAAGCCCCCTCATCACTGGCTCCTTCATCATCGTCAATCACCACGGTGTCTATGGCCAATTGGGGCGTGGCACTCATCAGCACAACATCCAAAGACGGCTCAAGCGTGACACTCTTTGCCTTTTTATTTTTTTCTCGGCAGCGAATGAACGTATCCTTTTTTGTTTCTTGTTCTCCAGCCGAGGACTCCAAGAAGAAGCACTTGCACCAGAAGCAGGCCCCGAGAAACCTATTCGGGTAAAAGCCTCATGCAGTAGCCTCGCCGCGTCAGCAGGAAAAAAATAAGATAAGTTCAACTTACCATGATTTTTGGCCTTCCACCCATATTTAAGGGCTAGTTCTTTCCACGTGCGGGTCTCGGTCATAGTGACATGCAAAATATTTTGGACCCACTTGTCCAAGACTTCAATCCTCGGTGGAGTCCCCCGAGTTCCTGAAATAAGAGAAAGAAGAGGAACCAGTAACTGCAATCTTTAACTAGAAGAAGAGACAAACGATGAACTTACAGGAATGGTTCCACAATTCCCGAAAGGATGGAGTCGTGACCGGCATGATGTCCCTAGTGGAGACTACAATAAACAAATTCCATCCACCCACTGTCATTGTCATCATCCATGCTGGTTAACAGAGCATGGTGACTTCCATTGCTGAAATTTATCATTCCCCCGCGGAAAAGCTTGGGGGAACAAAAGTTCATTAGTCGAGCCAGGGTTAGCTCATCTTCCGTCTCCTGACATAGACGCCGAAGACAAGCAACGGTCCTCCACAAAGAAGGACTTACTTGTGTCAGACATTCCTGGTAACAGATGCATAACTCCACGATAATCGAGTCAAGCTCCCGTCTCAAAGAAAATGGCCCTAAAGTGAAGGGATACGTATAAAAATACGTGAAACCTTTCTTGGGTAAGGTTATTCGCTCCGCCAGGTCAGGAGAGATTATGTCTAAGTCATGCCAATGGAAAACTTCCTTCACAGCAGGAATGCTGGAAAAACAGATAGAAGAAGGATAGACGCCAACATTCCTCTGTTTAACCAAAGAATTAGATTCTTTGCCAAAGTTATTTTAAGAAGAACACGGCTTTCTGATAACCAAATAATAAGCTAATAATTGCAAGTAAATTTGTAATTGGAAAGCAGTAAGATGCGCAAAAAGTAATTATATTGCAATAGTAGTTCGAATGTGTCCTTACAAGTTATATTTTACTCTCTTATATAGGGAAATTCTTGATATAACGTCTACCTTTTTCAATTATTGAGCATTAATGACTAATAATGGAATTAATGTAACGTTACAATGATTAACCGTAACTGTTGCGTGAAGGTTATGTAACGTTTGTCTCATTAGTTGAAGATCTCCGAATCTGCCTTTTATACTGCCTAGATCCATTTTGACCGTGTCTCTTCATCTTCTCAACCAGGTTGAGATTCTCTTAGCTGATTACCCCGTAGGTATACTACTCTGTGCCTCTTTGCCTCGTATCTCTTCATGAAGTCCCGTCCAGTTGTCATGTTTTCATAGTTCCACATAGATTACTGAGTCATCAATATTATTACATGTGTGAAGCTCTTTTTTACAAATACAGATAGTCCCCCCACTTATCATTTATTTATCAATTAATATTTGGTAAGTGGATACTCATTTATGGCGGGAATATTTTGCCGTCGCTTCACTCGTAACATTGCATCCATCTCTAAACGTAGGCATCGCTTGTCACTTCTGTTTAACCAAAGAACTAGATTCTCTGCCAAAGATATTTTAAGAAGTACACGGGTTTCTGATAACCAAAGAATAAGCTAATAGTTGCAAGGAAATTTGTAATTAGAAAGCAATAAGATGCACGAAAAAATAAGTATATTGCAATAGTAGTTCCAATGTGTCTTTACAAGCTATATTTCACTCCCTTATATAGGGAATTTCTTGATATAACGTCTGCCCCTTTTCGATAATTTGAGAATTAATGACTAATAATTGCGTTAATGTTGTCACACCCCAAAATCGAGGGACGGGACCGGCGCCTAACCAAATGAACCCGGTCAAGCGAACCTGATTTGCCTTTTCTACCCGACGCGTTTCCCCGTGGTTATAGCATACATTACTTATATAAAATAGCAGGAGATAATCAAAACGTGCATTCAGAACATAAAGTCCATTCTTCCTCTTTTAACGTTTCAACATTAGATCTTTCCAAAACATACATACTAAATACAACATTCCCGATGCGGGACCATGATTACGAGTAAGTACAACAACTACCCAAAATATATTTACAACCCACATAATGTCTACGGAGCCATTAAGAGTACGGAGAAGTGTACATGGACTTGCCGGCAACAAGGCCCCGTCTATACCTCAAAAGAAACAACATTTACAAAAGGAAACAACATGGACTACACACAGCCCGAGAGGAAATGGGCTCACCAGAACTTCTGAAGGGATGGAGGGAAGGCACCACTATCAGCGATCAGCGCTACCTACTACAAAACCACCTACATCCATTTAAAAGATGTAGCGCCCCCGGCAAAAGGGACGTTAGTACCATTGAATAGTAGTAGTATGTATGAACAAACCTACTCTAGATAGGATGAACATCAACAGTCAAAGACAAAAATAGAGACATTATACGACAATTCACCGAAGCAAGGGAAAACACAACCAAGAATTTCCACATCCCTCATCCCGTTTGCCCTCTTTTGGTTAATGTTCTTTTATGTTCATCTTGTTATTATTATTACTGATCCATCGTGTCGTTGTCACACAGAGTCCGATATTTGCCCGATCGGCTGAGCCATCCTGAGTGAGGCCTGTATAATCATCACATCTCATATCAGCACCGTGGCATGTTCACACGGAGCCCGATCTCTGCCCGATCGGCTAAACCATCTCAACTGAAACAGTGAGGCTAAAATCATCATCATATCAAAATTTCATGTCTCCATGTGTACCGCATGGAGTCTGATCCCGGCCCGATCGGATAGGCCATCTCACCCTAGGACATTCTCCTATCGATTCATATATATTTTAGGTCACTTTTATCATTTTCCATATTTTGATTCCCATCACACATAATTTCATTCTTTGTCTCATCTTTCGTATCATTAGAATCTCTTGATTCATATTTCATGTCAATCCAATCCTTTAATTCATATTCCATAACAACCCAATTCATTGATTCATGTTTCATATCAATTCAACCTCTTGATTCGTATTTCCAATCATTACAATCTCTCTATTCACATTTCATATCATTCCGACCTTTCACATTTACCACACCCATCACATAAGAGGTTCACACACATAGTAAAAGAGGGAAACATGATAATCACAATTTATACAATCTAATAGCATAACAACATGGTAGTAATATGGAACAGCGTAGAAGTGAGAATTTCTCAATTAGGCACATAGAACACATAAATTCCAAAGATAATCAACAAGAGAATAATACCGGGATAGTGAGCACAACGGGTTTATCATATGAGGATTAGAGTTAGTCATACATACCTCGAGTCGGCATTTTTATGTAATTTCTATCACAAATCACCGGACCTTCTAGCACCTTCAATCTAATTCACAATGTAACACATTTAAACTTAGAATTAGGAATCACGAACATGTCTTGAACTCATTAGGGCATTTTATCAAATGTTATGTGTTCCTTTAGATTTCATAACCCCTTTTTAGTGGAGGATTACTCCAACCTACTTCCCTTCACTAGATTATGGTAAATTAATTACATGCATGCAAGACTCTTAACCCCATTTCCAATAACTAATCTATGTGTGTTTCATTCTAACTAGAATCTGAGAATTAAGGGTAATGAGGTGGAAGCTTACCTCTTATGGAGAAGAACATGACGCCTTACTCGATCAATTTCAGGCCTGAGTGACGATGGAGAATCAAATTGGTGAAGGTGGGGACTTTCTCTCTCAAGAACTCACTCTTGCTTCTCTATAATTTACCAGATTTTAGTTAAAAATGATGGGGATGGGTGTTTTATTAGGCTGGGGGTCGGGTTTTAAAATTAGAAAATAATAAGCTCGATATAGGTATGCGCTCCGAAATACGATCGCATTCCGGTTATGCGGTTTGCAAACGTGCCGCATAATTGGCCCTCAGCTGGGCCAAAATGAGAAGCAGACTTTCCATGTATGCGGCAACTATGCGGTCTGTATACCTGTTATGCGATCGAATAGTGCGCCGCATAACTCCTTCCGCAAAAATATAGGTGCAAGAATGCGACAACTATGCGGCCTGCATTCATGAAATGCGATCGCATTTTGGGCCGCATAGTTGTCCTCAAAATGGACAGCAGACTGTCCAAGTATGTGACCACTATGCGGTCCGCATACCTGTTCTGCGATCGCATAGTGGACTGTAGAACCGCACAAATCTGAGAAATCAAATCCTCTAAGTCCTGGGGTACTTTTCACTCCAAAATGGTTAGATTTAAGAATTCCTACAGTTGTATCAACATGGGGACCTATCCGTGCATCGTTTTTAGTTAAAACTTTTACGGGTCTTTACAAATGTAACGTTAGAATGATTAACCGTAACTGTCGCGTGAAGGTTGTGTAACGTTTGGCTCATTATTTTGAAGATCTATGAATCTGCCCTTTATTCTGTCAGGATTCATTCTGACCGTGTCTCTGTATTATCTCAATTAGGTTGAGATTCTCGTAGATGATTACCCCGTGGGTATCTTATTCCGCGCCTCTTTGCCTCGTACCTCTTCATAGAGTCATGTCCAGTTGTCATGTTTTCATTGTTCCATGTAGATTGGTGAGTCATCACAATTGTTACACGTGTGAAGCTCTTTTTTTACCAATACAAATAGTCCCCCCCACTTACCATGTATTTATCGATTAATATTTGGTAAGTGGATACTCATTTATGGCGGGAATATTTTGCCGTCGCTTCACTTGTAACATTGCACCTATTTCTGAATATAGGATTCTTTTGTCACTTCCATTTAATGCTTGTGCCACTTGGCATTCCCGGATTGGTTCTGCAATTATTCAGTGCCTTTTAGGGCATTTTGCAGCTGCATCAGTCCCGAAGTGACAACTTCAATTATGACTTTCACATCATTGTTTTTTCCATTCTGACGGTTGCCTTTGAGTATAAATACCCCCTTTTCTTTCTTTACTTTCACGAAAAACTTCCAACCTTCATTCCTTGTTTGCAGAAATTCTTGTCTTTGTAAATATGTATTCTTTAAACCAGTCTAAGAGAGTCATTAACGTAGATGATCTGACTCCTTCTTTTGCTCCGTCACGGAGTAGGAGAGGCGGTGGGCTTAGGGGTTTAGGTTCTACACCTGCCATAGGTTCTTCTTCTTCTCATGTTACTCCCCCATCCTCTTCTAGGTCTGCCATTTCTTTATCTTCTCCAAGGGCTAAGGCTTCTAGATCTTCATCAAAAGGTAAAGAACAATATGAACCTTTGCGTGAACCGAGGGTCGATGTAATAGAACATGCGGAATTTTCTTTTTCTAGGGATAGTCAGGCCCTAAAAGAACAACTTTCTTCAGTGTCGTCTTTTGGCAGTGCTGACAAGTATCCTACCCAGATAATTGCGGGTTTGATACCTCTTGTACACAGGGACTGTTACTGGAAGCCTAATTTTCCTATTGTCGTTTGCAATGGTAATCAAAGAATAACCTCTTACAAGATCGGGTATTCTTTTGTTTATACATATCCCTTCATATTAGGATTCAAGCCTCCCATCGACCCCGTTATCATCGAATTTTGTCGATTCTTTAAAATTTGTTTGGGACAAGTTGGTCCTCTCGTGTGGCGAGTCGTTGCGTGCCTTAGATGCTTGGCTAACTTAGCTTCAGTCCCCTTTACTTTTTATCATCTCATTCACCTCTATTCTCCAATGTTGTTCTGCCAAGGAGTTTTCACTCTCGTGGCCAGGAGTAAAAGAGTGTTAGTAACTCCTGATGATGATAAAGACCGAGGGTGGTACCTCCGGTATGTTGCTGTTCCTACTGCTGGTTTAGTAGGTGAAGAATATCTCCCCTTACCTGAGAAATGGAATCTTGCACGTGAGTATAGTTTTGCTCATATTCCTTTCCAGCAGGGGGGAGATGAGGGAGGTGATGATAGAGGTTCCAGCAACGGGAAACCTCTTCAAAAAGTCAGGCCAAGCTGACGTATGGTTGAAACCCTTGATAGGCTTGACTGAGATAGCTAAGCTAGACAGCCATGGTTCCCTTACTTGGTGAATGAAATTGTGCACTCTTCTTTAAAGGTAAAGTTTGTTTTCCTTTGTTTGTGTTTATATTCGTCCTTACCATATCTAATTTGTCTCTTTTTTGTAGATCAATCTTATAGGCACGGAGTTAATGAAGAGGGTTTCCCAAACGGAGCAGGCACCAAGGGAGTTGCGTATTGATGTAGATAATTAGAAAGAGCAGTATGAAAGCTTACAACTCGACGTGGAGGAAGTGGAAGAAGAGAAGTGTACCTTGGAGCAGCAAGTGAGGGTTTTGACATCAGAGTTGTCCATTGAGAAGGCGTCTTCGAACCAAGCAGGCAAGGGCAAGAATGCCATAGAGTCCTCATTCGCAGAGCAACTATCCCGTGCCTCTGAAGAGATCGGGAGCCTGAAGGCCTTATTGGACCAGAAGGAGGAATACTCAGGTGAACTTGTTCAATCGCTCACTTAAACCCAGGAGGACCTCCGTAACTCTTTGGAGAAGGTCCAATTTCTGGAAAGGTCTCTCGTTCCTTTGCAGGCCTCTCATGATGCTGTCGTGGCTGAAAGGGATGAATTAAGAGCTGAAGTTGACCTGTGGGAGAAAGATTATGAAGCTCTTGAGTACAAAGCAATCATCGATGTTAGCTTGGCTTATATGAACTCTCGTCACGACACATTGACGGAAATGGGCCAAGAGGGTTTTGACTTGGAAGACGAAATTGCTAAAACCAAAGAGACCATTGAGAAGTCTCAGCAAAGTCAAAATATTTCTTCTCCAAAGGTTGAGGTCCCAGCTGCTTGCGTATCTCCATCCCAAGCCGATCCTCCTATTAGTGAACACAACCCCCATCTGAAGAAGTTTAAGAACTTGGTTTTTTTTCTTTGAATCAATAGGTGGTTACCCCTAGCCCAATCGGGAGTAAGTTTGGATCCTTTAAGTCCCCAACAGACAACTTAGGGGCACCCAATGTAAAAATTAATACGTCTTAAACTAAGTTAACACTTAGTTTATTTTGCCGTTAGTATATTAATATTAACGGCTTTTTGAGGTTTTTTTTCACTCTTTAAGTCTTGCATGCTTTATTTTTGAGGTTTTAGTTTTACCTCTGAGTTTTGCATTTATAAAATGCTTAGATTACTCGTACCTTTTCGTAATAGGCACGATTATAAAATAGGGCCCTTTTTGATCGACACTTGATGAAGAAGACATCTCAACTTCATAATGGTGTAAATATACAAGAGTGAGATAGGAATTTTTCACATGTTTTCCTTTAACAATATTTTTAGAGAAAGGTTTTGTATTGAACTTTTCGTAACATTTCACATGTGTTCGCGTATCACCTATAACTCCTTTTGCAACTACTTGCTTTTAACAGATTTAGTATAACCTTGCACTCGTAACTGTTTTTATTTTGTAAAATGTTTTTCGATTTAGTACAAGGAGATAACTGTTTTTGTTTACAACAGTTTTGAATATAAGGGTATGAGTTTTTACCCATAACTATTTTTATTGACAACAATTTACAAATGTATACGAGGGTAATGCTTTTTCATCCGTAATTGTTTTCATTTATAACAGTTTTGAATATGTACAAGGATAATGATCTTTTATCCATAATTGTTTTTTGTTGCAAACAATTTTTTGAATAAGTACAAAGATGTGTATTTCTACTCGTAACTAATATTCTGCCTTTAACCTGGACATTCATTTACATTTACGAACATATTCTCGAAGGTTTTTTGAATCAGGCTTTGTGTTTTGAGTCTTTGGCTCTTTTGATTTTGCTCATATCACTTGACTTGGTGGGTGGATGGATCTTCAAGCTCGAGCTTTAACTTTTTGATAGTCTTGTTTGCTTCCTCTTTACCTTCCATACTGTATAGTCCCCCAAGCGTTTGAGCTTTGAAGAATGAAATCTCGAGCACTTGACTATTCATTCCTTGTGGTCCTTTTCCTAAAAAGGAAAAATATACGGGACTCGAAGGTATATAATTTTTAGATGATGACTGCTTAACCCTTTAAAACGTCCATAAAAAAGTTGTAACCCTAGACCGGGAATTCAGTTACTTCCTCGTGTCATTGTAGGTCTAATATCATCATCTGGTGATGGGTTAGCTTTTTGCCTATCATCTAAAACAGTTAGTGAAATTTTAACTCCTTTTCCTTATAAGTAATACTTCTTTAAGTGGACGACACTCAAACTGGTTGGTAAGATCCTGCCGTTCATAGCCTCCATCTCATAAGTGCCTTTTCCAGCAATGCCACGGACTTTGTAAGGTCCTTCCCAATTAGGATTTAGCTTTCCCGCACCAGCTTCTTTCGTTGACTGGAAGACTTTTTTTAGGACGAAGTCCCCAATCTTGAAATATCTTAGGTAGCTTTTTTGTTGTAATATCGCTCTATGATTTGCTTTTGAGCTGCCATACGTAGTAGTGCTGCTTCTCTTCTTTGCTCGAGCAAGTCAAAATTGGTTCTTAACTCGTCATTGTTTTCTTCCTCCGTGGATGCCGTAAATCTTATGCTTGGTTCGCCAATCTCCACCGGTATTAAAGCTTTTGAACCGTAAACAAGCGCGAATGGTGTTTCTCCCATGGCTGTTTTTGCAGTTGTTCTGTAAGCCCATAATACTGCCGGTAGCTCATCAGTCCAATTTCCCTTGGCTTTTTTCAACTGTTTCTTCAGGTTGTTGATGATGACTTTGTTTGTTGATTCAGCTTGCCCATTAGCCACTTGGTGATATGGTGATGAAGTGATTCGTTTGATTTACCAACTTTTGAAGAATTCTGTGATTTTTGAGCCTATGAATTGTGGGCCGTTGTCACTTACAATCTCCTTCGGTATTCCAAAGCGGCATATTATGTTCCCCATATGAAGCTTTTCACTTTTTTTTCTCGCACCTGTTTAAAAGTTTCTGCTTCCACCCATTTCGTGAAATAACCAGTTAACACAAGTAAGAACCATACCTTTCCTTTAGCTGGGGGAAGGGGTCCCACTATGTCCATGCCCTATTTCATGAATGGCCATGGCGATATTACTAGGTGCAGTAATTGTGCTGGCATGTGTATGTTGTTAACAAATCGTTGGCATTTTTCGCATTTAGCTACGAAACTCTCAGCCTCTTCTTCCATTTTGGGACAATAGTATCCTGCTCCGATTAGGGTTTTGACTAAGGATCTTGCTCCTGCATGAATTCCACAGTGTCCTTTGTGGAATTCCCTCATTACGAACTCTGTTTGACTGGGTCCAAGGCATTTTGCTAAGGGACCTCCGAGCATTTTACGGTATAAAGCATTGTGAATGAGGCAGTACCGTGCAGCTTTTCGGCGTAGTGCTTGAGTTGCTTTTCTATCTTTAGGAATGGTACCATTCTGCAAAAAGTTCAAAATTTTGTTTCTCCAATCCCAAGTTAAATTGTTAAATGTTACCTCATTTTTATCCTGGTCGATCGTTGAGTGAAATACGTGAATGACAATTGCATTGTCTTTGTTTGACACTTCTGCAACTGCTGCAAGGTTAGCTAATGCATCCGCTTCAGCATTTTTCTCCCTGGGTATTTGCATAATTTTTCGTGATTGGAATTGTCTTACCAGGTCTCGTGCTTTTTCCAGGTATTGCTGCATACGAGTCTCTCTTGCGACGTAAGTCCCCTGCATCTGGTTTACTACTAGTTAAGAGTCACTTTTGATCACGATTTGCTCGATTGAGATTTCCCGTGCCAGTTCAAGGCCTGCAATGACAACTTTGTACTCTGCTTCATTGTTAGTTATGGGATTACATTTAATAGCTTGCCATACCTTTTCACCCGTGGGTGATATTAAAACTATTCCCAATCCAGCTCATTTTCATTAGAGGAGCAATCAGTAAATAGAATCAATATACCTGGATTAGCCCAGTTAAAGAGTTGTAACTCTTTTTCTACTTCAGGAATTATGCTGGTATTAAAATCAGCTACGAAATCAGCTAAACTTTGAGACTTTATTGCAGTCCTAAGCTGATATATTATGTCATGCTCACTTAGTTCTATTGCCCATTTAGCTAATCTCCCCGATAATTCTTGTTTATACAGAATATTTCTCAAGGGGTATGAAGTCACAACAATAATGGGATGACAATGAAAATATGGTCTTAATTTTCTAACTGCCATAATCAGAGCTAAAGCTAATTTTTCCAGATGTGGATATCTTGTTTCAGCGTCTAACAAAGACTTACTTACGTAATAAATCGGAGATTTCTTACCTTTGTCTTCCCTTACCAGTACTGCACTTACGACAATTTCTGCTACGACAAGATAGACATACAACCTCTCCCCTTCTTTTGGTTTTGACAGCAACGAGGGTTTTGAAAATATGCCTTCAGATCTTTGAGAGCCAGTTGAAATTCCTTAGTCCATTTGAACTGATTCTATTTTTTAAGAACTGAAAAAAATTTAAAACTCATTTCCGTAGACCTAGATATAAATCTCCCCAAGGCTGCAATTCTCCCTGTCAGTCTTTGTACTTATTTTTTGCTTGTAAGAATATTGGGAATTTCCTCAATAGCTTTAATTTGAGCAGGATTTACTTCTATTCCTCTATTTAACACAATGAAACCCAAAAAGTTACCTGATTCCACGCCCAAGGCACATTTTTCTGGATTCAGTTTCATATTATACCTACGTAAAATTTCGAAGGTAATTGAAAGATGCTGGAAATGATCTTCCGCTTGTGTTGATTTCAACAGCATGTCATCGATATAAACCTCCATCATTTTTCCCAGATGTTGCTGGAATATCTTGGTCACCAGCCTTTGATACGTGGCTCCAGCATTTTTCAGGCCAAAAGGCATGACCTTGTAGCAATAAGTCCCCTTTTTCCTCGTCTGTGAGATCCATTTTTATCTGATTATAACCAGAGTATGCATCTAGAAAGCTTAACAATTCATGACCTGCGGTGGCATCAATCATTTGATCTATGTGTGGCAATGGAAATGAATCTTTAGTGCATGGTTTATTTAAATCTATATAATCTACGCATACTCTCCATTTACCATTCTTTTTGGGCACCACTACAGTATTGGCTAACCAATTAGGGTACTTTACCTCATGTATTGAACCAATTTCCAAAAGCTTTTGTACCTCTTCGTCAATCACTTTGTTTTTGAATGGTTCCTGCTTTCTGGTGGGATACCTATCATGTCTGAATGGGTCCACGCAAAGCAATCCGCGTTAGTTTTAAAATAATCAACTAACTTACCTCTTCTGCTGGTGTTTAGCCTCGTGCCTATGTAAACTTTCTGTTCAGGCTTTTGCTCAAATAGTGGAATAGCTTCGAACTCTTCCATGGTTGTTTTGATGTGTTCGTCTTATTCTGGTTCCTGAATGACATCAAGTCTGGAATCCACGTCCGCATGGTTTGATACATCTCCCGTGGTGACTTGGTTCACTTTCTTGTGACTATTTTTTTTGTTCATGTTTGAATAATAATTTCTTCGTTACCTGTTTGGGCAATAATTTCTTCTGTATATGTCTGAGCGACAGTTTTTTTCGTACCTGTTTGAGCAACATTTTTTTCCCTACCTGTTGATTCTTCCGCTTCTTCTTTGTAATAATGTACCACGGAATTTATACTCCTTGAGGTTTGCTGATCATCTCGAATCTGTTGAATTCCCCATTCGGAAGGGAATTAGATTACCTGATGTAGGGTAGATTGTACCGCTCTCATGTCGTGGACCCACGGTCTCCCCATGATTACGTTGTAGGCCATGTCAGTATCAATGACTTGGAACTTAGTATTTTTGATTACTCCCTCTACATAAGTGCTAAGCTCAATTTCCCCTTTTATTATGACCGTAGAGTTTTCAAACCCAGATAAAGCTCGTGCTTTTGGGATTATTTGATCCTCCATTAGCATTACTTCCACAACTCTTGATATGATAATGTTAACTAAGCTACCTGGATCAATTAACACTCATTTTACGTTAGTGTCATGTATAAGTAAGGATATTACCAGTGCGTCATTGTGTGGGATTATTAATCCGTTGATATCTGCATCGTTGAATGACATATTGTCTGCTTCCAAATCTTCACGAATCGGCTTCCCGTGTGTAATTGTGAATTTTGTGGTTCTTTTGCAGACTACTCTGTTTACCTCCTCACCTCCGTATATTACGTTGACTATTCGTTTTGGAGATAGTGGCTTTGGTGGCTCATGCCTGTTCTTCATATAAGCCTGCTTACCTTTTTCACTAAACAACTCTGTTAGGTAGCCCTGTTTCAATAATTGTTCTACCTCACTTTGCAATAATCTGCAATCTGACGTTCTGTGTCCATGGTCATTATGGAAATCACACCAGAAGTCTGCGTTCCTTTTATTTGGGTTCGACCTCATTTCTTTGGGCCATCAAACCTTATCGTCCATATTTCTCAATACTGCAATTAGTTCAGAAGTACTTACATTGAAGTTATGTTATCCAATTCTAGTGTTACTTCTGCTTCGTCTATCCCGATCCTTTCTGGATCTTAATGAGGATGAGCCCGTATCTCTATTTAATGGTCTGTATTCTGACCGAGCATTTTCAAGCCTGGAACAGGTTTCTCGTCTCAAGGGTCCCATATGAGGGTTGTACTTGTTCTTACCTGTTCGCCTTTTCGGTTCGGAGCGTCTGGATTTGGTTCGATCTTCAGTTTTTGATTGGGCAATGGTATCCTCCTCTATTCACAGCTTAGTACTATACTTGTTATAGACATCGTTCCATGTTGTGGCAGAATATTCTCTTAAGCTTTCTTTGAGCCTTCTCGTGGCTTCTGAACTTTTGTCATTTAAATTGCTTGCAAATGCCATGGCTGCCCAATTGTCAGGTACCCTTGGTAGCATCATTCTTTCGCGTTGAAACATGTCTACAAATTCACGAAGCAACTTCGTGTCTCCCTATTTTATTTTAAATATATTTTCCATTCCTTTTTTGACTTTATGCTCACCAGAATGCGCTTTTATAAAGGAATCTGCAAGCTCAGCAAAATAATCAATAGAGTTTTCAGATAAAAGAGAGTACCAAGTCAATGCCCCTTTAGTGAGTGTTTCTATGAACTTCTTGACTAGTACAGACTCAATTTCTTATTTAGTGAGGTCGTTGCCTTTTACTCCGGTGGTAAAAGCAGTTACGTGGTCGCGTGGGTCAGTTGTCCCGTCATACTTGCGAATGTCAGGCATCTTGAATTTCTTAGGAATAAGTAGGGGCGCTGCACTTGGTTTCCAAGGTTGTTGAGAATATCTATCAACGTCAATGCCTTTGATAACATGTGGTACTCCAGGAATTTGTTCGATTCAATCGTTTTGTTCCTTCACCTGTTTCTGCAAGGTTAGTAATAAAGATTGTAATTATGGATTATTGGACATACCTGGTCTTGCTTCGAGGGATTCATTTGGAGTGCCTCCACTTCCTGAGTTTACTAATCCAGATTGTGGATTTTCCACAGTTACGGTGTTGTTAGGAGAAGGTGTAGGCGATGCTACCGGTAACCCCCTCGCAAAGTCTTGTAAGGCTTGGCTTACATATTCAGCAATCATTTGTTTCACCTGATCTTGTTCTCCTGTTTGATCGTTACCGTTACGATTGTTGTTCTGAGTAGTAGATCTTTCTGGGGAAGGTTCCCTTGAACCTCGTGGGGTTCCAGAAGGTGACGAAACTAGAGTTCCAATCCTTTGTTGTTTGTTATCGTTGGCGTTCGACATAATTCAGAGAATGTTTTCTTGAAAATAAATAAAGATTATCAGATTCCCGGTAACGGAACCAATTTGCTTAACCAAAGAATTAGATTCTCTGCC
>MDKH01221219.1:0-36379 GCA_005239495.1 Nicotiana undulata
GATATACCTAGGGCTCAACTTACCCTTCTTTCCAAAACTCATAACACCCTTCATGGGCGACACCCGAAGAAATACGCTTTCTCCCACCATGAATGCCACATCACGAACCTTACGATCGGCATAACTCTTTTGCCTAGACTGAGATACACGAAGTCTCTCCTAAATAATCTTGACCTTATCCAAGGCCTCTTGAACTAAGTCTGTGCCCAGTAACCGAGCCTCTCCCGGCTCAAACCATCCAACTAGCGATCTGCATTGTCTATCATATAATGCCTCATAAGGAGCCATCTGATTGCTCGATTGATAGCTATTATTATAAGCAAACTCCGCTAACTGCAAGAACTGATCCCAAGAACCTCCAAAGTCAATAACACAAGAGCGGAGCATATCCTCCAATATCTGAATGGTGCACTCGGATTGACCGTCAGTCTGAGGGTGAAATGATGTACTCAACTCTACTTGGGTACCCAACTCATGCTGAACTGCCCTCCAAAAGTGCGAGTAAACTGCTTACCCCGATCAGAAATGATAGACACGGGCACACCATGAAGCGAACAATCTACCGAATATATAACTCAGCCAACCGCTCCGAAGTATAAGTACTCGCCACAGGAATGAAATGTGTTGATTTAGTCAGCCTATCCATAATAACCCAAACTGCGTCAAATTTCCTCTAAGTCCGTGGGAGTCCAACAACAAAGTCCATAGTGATATACTCCCACTTCCACTCAGGAATCTCTATCTGCTGAAGCAAACCTCCAGGTCTCTGATGCTCATACTTTACCTGCTAACAATTTAAGCAACGAGCCATATACGCAAGAATGCCCCTTTTCATCCTTCTCCACCAATAATGTTGCCTCAAATCTTGGTACATTTTGGCTGCCCCTGGGTGAATCGAATACTTAGAACTGTGAGCCTCCTCAAGGATCAACTCACGAAGGCCATCAACATTAGGCACACATATCCGTACCTGCATCCTCAATTCACCATAATCTCTGATTGCAACCTGCTTGGCACCCTCGCGCCGAACTGTGTCCCTAAGAACCATCAAATGCGGGTCATCATCCTGCCACTCTCGGATACGCTCAATTAGAGAAGACCGAGCGATTGTACAAGCTAGAACACTGTTGGGCAAAATATCCAACCTCACGAACTGATTAGCCAACGTCTGAATGTCTGAAGCTAACGGTCTCTCACCAATTGGAATATACGCAAGGCTGCCCATACTCACCGCCTTCCTACTCAATGCATCGGCCACCACGTTGGCCTTCCCTGGATGATATAATATGGTGACGTCATAATCTTTCAGTAACTCTAACCATCTCCGTTGCCTCAAATTTACATCCTTCTGCTTGAATAAGTACTGGAGACTGCGATGATGAGTGAAAACCTCACACCACACGCCATAAAGATAGTGCCTCCAAATTTTCAATGCATGAACAATGGCTGCCAACTCCAAGTCATGAACAAGATAATTCTTCTCATGGATTTTCAGCTGCCGAGACGCATATGCAATCACTCTGCCATCCTATATCAATACTGCTCCAAGTCCAACTCGGGAAGTGTCACAATACATCGTGAAAGAACCCGAACCCGATGGTAACACCAACACCGATGCTGAAGTCAAGGCTGTCTTGAGCTTCTGAAAGCTCACCTCGTACTCATCTGACCATTTAAATGGGGCACCTTTCTGAGTCAATTTAGTCATTTGGGCTGTTATGGATGAGAACCCCTCCACAAAACGACGGTAGTAACCCGCCAAACCCAAGAAGCTCCTGATCTCCGTGGTTGTAGTGGTTCTAGGCCAGTTCTTGACTGCCTCAATTTTCTTAGGATCAACCTGAATACCCTCAGCTGATACAATATGACCCAAGAAGGCTACTGAATCTAACCAGAACTCACATTTTGAAAACTTGACATACAATTTATTATCTCTCAAAGTCTGGAGTGCTATACGGAGGTGCTGCTCATGCTCTTCCTGACTACGGGAGTATATAAGAATGTCATCAATGAACACGATCATGAAAGAGTCCATATGAGACCTACATGAACCTAGAGCTCTGATACCATGTTGTCACGATCCGAATCCTAACTCAGGTCGCGATGGGCCCAACACCGTATTTAGGCAAGCCAAGATAAATCTACTAGTGAGTTTCATTAAATTTACCAAATCGTTTTCCATCACTTGCTTTATTTAAATTTAAGACATTAGGTAAATACAAATAACTTAGGCAATCTTAAGCATAAATAACCATAAAAGTCATAATTTAATATTTACATCCCAAAAATAATGTCTACTAACGTGTGTGCCAGGAACTAGTGTCACAAGTCTACATGCATCTAGTGGAATAATATCAAAAGGAATAAAACTCTGTCCTACTGTCTGAGTAAATATAGACAGAAATGGCAAAAGAATAGCTCCAAAGTGCTGCTGGAAGTCGTCAAGAGAAAGCAGCTCACCGTGAAGCCTTGACTAGGTATAAATCAGGAACGAGCTCCGGACTGGTACCCAGATGCACCTGCCTCAGAACCTATATAATTAAGTACAGAGCGTAGCATGAGTACATAAATAATATGTACCCAATAAATATCCCATCTAATCTCAAAGAAGTAGTGACGAGAGGTCGACGTGATGCTTACTAGGGTCAAAATAATATGTTTTAAATATAAGACTAAGCAGAATGGCAGTTATGAATAATCACAGAGACAGGAACATCAAATGTATTTTACAAGTACCTTTATGCGTCAAGTCCTCTATCGTACGGATTACCCAGGTATCATTTTCTTCATGATATTCAACAGATAAATAATCATAGAACACCAAACAGATAACAAGCACATAACATGCCGTGAACGTACGACCGATACGACATAAAATAAATGTGCCTTGCCGAAGGGTTGAACGACTCGAACCATAGATGCATCTATTACACCGCTCACGAATCGAACATGCGATGCGGTCAACATAATAGTAGGGCTACCCCGCTCGCGAATCATACATGCGATGCGGGTACCCGTATATATACACATAATTAACAGAGAATCATGAAATTTATTAGAGAATATGATTACAGAGAAGGATCAATAACCTAACTTGTTGAACGTAACCTCCTAGATGCTCACTTAACAATTCAATAATATTCGGCAACCTAATTAACATTTAAGATCATAGATACGACACATAAGGCATGCTTGTGAATCCTAAACTACCATGGCATACATATTAGTAGCTACGCATAGACTCTCGTAACTTCGTGCGTGCGTAGCTCCCACAAATAATAGCATATATTTCTTTATATTCACCTACGGGGACAATTCCCTCTTACAAGGTTAGAAAGGAGACTTACCTCGTGTCAAGCCTACTTTCCGGGTCAAGAACACGCCTGAAACTCCAAATTCGTCGTCCAAGGACTCGGAACTAGTCAAACATCACATGAATAAATTAATCTACGCTCGAAAGTCTAAAATTCTTCTATTTAAATGGTTATTTCAACCTAAATTGCAAAATCCCAAAATACACCCTCGGGCCCACATGCTCGGATTCCGGAAATTTTCAAGGGAAATAATCACCCATAGCCTAAGGATCAATATTATATAGTTTTTGCATGATTTCATAACTAATTCCTTGGTAATTTCTCATTTTTAACAAAAACCTAGGTTTTACTCTAAACCCATGATTTCTACTAATTTAATGTGTTAATCTACCCAAGAATTGAAGTATTAAACTCACTTAATGGTAGGAATTACTTACCTTACAATTTCTAGGTCGAATCCCTTCTTTATCAGCTCTCCAAATCGCCCAAGGTGATGAAAAATGGTTAAACAATGGCTAAGTCTCGTATTTAATATGACCTTACTGCCTACAGGTTTTTCGCATCTGCGGTATCGCATTTGCAAAAAATGGGGAGGGGGCCAGTGGTCACACCTGCGGAAGGGAGTCCGCACATGCGGCTCCGCTTATGTGGGAAAAGGCCTGCACCTGCGGAAAAATGGGCAGCCCCTCTAGGACCGCACCTGCGAGGTTGGGACCGCAGAAGCGGTCTCGCACCTGCGGCTAATCCTCCGCAGGTGTGGTCGCACCAGATCTGGTGCACCAGCAGTTTCCTAAGGCTGGTTTTTGCCTCGCTCGATGTCCGAAAGGCATTCGGGCCCACCTGTGGCCTCGTCCAAATATACCAACAAGTCCTAAATTATAATACGGACTCGCTCGAGCCTTCGAAACGTCCGAAACAACGCTAAATCTAAAAATCATACCCCAATACCTATTGGAGCAAACTTAAGAACTTTAAGTTCTTGAATTCGCTTTCAACACGCGGAAACGTACCTACACTACTCGGAATGATACCAAATTTTGCGAGCAAGTTATAAACGACATAACAGAACTATTCCCGATCTCAGAATTCCGTTTGGACCTCGATAACACAAAAACACGTTCCAAACCTCAAGTTTGAACTTAAGGAAACCTTATTTCACTATTAGGCGCCGAAACTCTCCCGGGTCATCCAAAACTCATTCCGAACATACGCCCAAGTCCGAAATCACCATACAAACCTACCGGAACCTTCAAATCTCGATTACGAGGTCGTTTACTAACAATGTTGACCGAAGTCAAACTTGGCCTTTAAGGCCAACCTTAAGGAACTAAGTGTTCCTATACCACTCCAAACTCCTCCAAACCTCGAACCACCCGTCCCCACAAGTTATAAATCAATAAAATCAATTACGAAAAGTCTCATTTAGGGGAACGGGGTTCTAGAACGCAAAATGACCGTGGGTCGTTACAGTTGTGCTATTGGACCTATATGGCATAAGGTGACGTGGGATCACCCCCGGTTATGTTCATGGTAGGTTACACGAAATGTTTGGTGGTTTTAAGAACAACTCTAAGCACGTTCGAGTGGGGGAGAATACAATGACCTGATCGGTCGTTCTGAGAGTTTAGCCTTGTTTCCCTTGTTTCTGCTTTATTATGTGTTGTTCAACTCCTTTATGTTGTGTTGGGACGGTTGGCTCGGGTTCGGTGTGATTGTGGAGAGAAATGAGACACTTAGTCTCTTAAGTTGGCTTTATAGTTAGAAAAGTCAACTGGATGTTGACTTATAGGTAAATGACCCCCGAATGTGGTTTTTATGGCTCAGATGGCTTCATTAGGTGATTTGGGACTTAGGAGTGGGTTCAGAATATTTTTCGGAGGTCCGGAGTAGAATTAGGCTTGAATTGGCAAAATTGAGTTTTTGATGCTTTCCGGTCGGCAGTGGAAAATTAACTATCAGGGTCGGAATGGAATTCCAAAAGTTGGAGCAGGTCTGCACTATCATTTGCAACTTTTGTGTAAATTTTCATGTCAATCGGACGTGTTTTGGGTGGTTTCATCATCATTGGCGAAATTTAGAAGTTTTTAAGTTCTTAGGCTTGAATCTGAGGTGAACTTGGTGTTGTGGCGTTGTTTTGAGTGTTTTGAAGGTTAGACTAAGTTTGAATAAGGTTATGGGATGTGTCGACATGTTTGGTTGAGGTCCCAAGGGCCTCGGGTGAGTTTTGGGAGTGTTAATGGACCAATTCTTGGTTTTGGGAGTGGCAGATTTTGCTGGTTTTCTGTTGCAGGAATTTTGTTCATCGCGTTCAGGGGAGAGGGGGGGGGGGGGGGGGGGGGGGGGAGCGTCGCGTTCGCGAAGAGTAAATGGGGGAGATGAGGATTTTTTTCTATGCATTCGCGAGGAGAAGGATGCGAACGCGGAGGTTGAGTGAAGTGTTCTATGTGTTCGCATTCAATAGGTCGCGTTCGCGAAGGGTAGTGGCAGCTGGGGACCCCAGGTCCCTTTGGTCTATGTGTTCGCGTGTCAGGGAACGCGTTCGCGGAGGAGTGAGTTGGTAAAGCTTCGCGTTCGCGAAGTACTGGACGCGTTCGCGAAGGGAAATTTTGGAGGCATGCGAGATTAGCCTACGCGAACGCGAGAGGTCGGCCGCGTTCGCGTAGAAGGAAAAATCTGGGCAGAAAGTATAAAACCCCAATCTTCGCGATTTTTAGCCCATTTTTCAACGGTTTTGAAGCTTTTTGAGAGGGATTGAAGAGGGAATCTAAGGGAAACACTTGGAGGTAAGTATTTTTAACTCAATACTCGATTCTGTGGTAATTTCTAACTAATTAGACACGAAACTAGTAGGATTTAAACCCTAAAATTGGAGAATTCGGGCTTGTAATTGGAGACCTTTGATTGGGGATTTGTGGGGCCATTTGAGGTCCTATTTTGATGTTCTTGGTATGTACAGACTCGTGGGAGGATAAGGATTCTTGTGACGTAATTTTCATCGAATTCCGAGACATGGTCCTGGGGGTCGGGTTTGGTCCATTTCGGAATTTTTGGTTAATTGTGATAATTTTCGAATGGGTTTTGTTCCCTATCATATATTGATGATATTAATATGGTTTTGGCTAGATTTGGAGTAATTGGAGGCCGATTCGAGAGTCAAAGGCATCGCAGATTAGTATTTTGGCCGGTTCGAGGTAAGTAACGATTGTAAATCTAGACCTGAGGGTATGAAACCCCGGTATTTCGTACCATTTTGATAAATGAGGTCATGCACATGCAAGGTGACGGGCGTGTAGGCGTGCACCTGTAGGGACTGTGACTTGGTCCGTCCCTTGGTGATTATTAAGTCGCGTATTTGATTAGAAATCATATGATATTATGTATTTTAGAGATTATTACTATGTTTTGGGCTGAATGCCATGTTTGGGGCCTCGTGTCGAACTGTTTGGACACTCAGGGGTATTTTTACTATTGTCCTCACAGTCTTTGATAGAAAATATATTCTTAGTCATGAATCATACCTGTTTACTGTTTACTCCTGTTCATCACTCTATTTTAAATAAATGAAAGATATTTTGGGTTGAATCCCTTTGTGTCACGACCCGAAATTTCCATCGTCGGGACCGTGATGGCGTCTAACGTTGAACCCGCTAGACAAGCCAACGTATTTAATCATATTTATTAAAACCTTTATTATCAAATAAGGACAAATAAATATCGACTTTTCCATGAACAAAAGCTTAAAGTTAAGAACATGAGTTACATAGCTGAATCCACAACTTAACAAAATACTCAAATTAGCCAACTCAGATCTTTGGAGTCACAACTCACGGACGGTCTAAGAGTAGTACACAAAATAGTCTGAAAGAAATGATACATATGTTTCTGAAGTACTAGAATCAGAAATAAAAATGGAGTAGGGAAGGGGACGCCAAGGCCTGCGGACGCTTGCAGGTCTACCTCAGTGTCTCCGGTGGACTGAAGGAAGCCTCCTCGATCAGTGTCCATAAGATCCAGTACCGGGATCTGCACAACATAAAGATGTGCAGGTGTAGTATCAGTACAACCGACCCCATGTACTGAGTAAGTGCCGAGCCTAACCTCGACGAAGTAGTGACGAGGCTAGGACACGATAAGTAATATCACCTGTGCAGTTTAATAACATATAAAAGGAGATAACGACAAGAAGTAAACATTTAAGTACAAAAACGGGGAAAAACATGCTGGGGAAAAGGGATAGCAAGTACTAAAATAATTGATCAAGGCGATAGTTTAAATATCAAAATAATAACAGAAATTAACAACACCGAACAAACAAGTAAATAGAAACGGCATGACATGTCCCCTCGTGCATGAATAGCATAAACACGGGACAGAATTTCCCCTCATGCATAAATATCACAAACAAGTCACGGAATGTCCCCTCGTGCATAAATATCATAAACACGACACAGAATGTCGCCTCGTGCATAAATATCACAAACACGGCACGGAATGTCCCCTCGTGCATAAATAACATAAATGTGGCACGGAATGTCCCCTCGTGATAAATAACATAAACATGGCATAGAATGTCCCCTCGTGCTAAATAACATAAAGAACAACAGTTTGGCAAGGAAAAATCAGCAATAAGAAACCATAAACGCAAAGGAATAATCAACATGAATAATACCGTCCTGGTAAGGGACACAAATATAACCAATTCTATACAAGTGTATAATTTAACAAAATATTTCTCAACCGATCAGATACTCAACAGTACTCGCAACCAAGAATTTCCCTCAAATGAATAACTGCCAAATTGATATTAAATCCATAACACAATAAACCTCAATGAAAATTACATAATTACTCATATTGGACTCACGGGAATGCTTGACCACAACATATAGGTACTCGTCACCTCACCTATACATTGGACATGGAATAAACACGTAGCAAATAAGACTCAACACCTATTCCCTCAAGCTAAGGTTAGGCCAAACACTTACCTCGATGCCACGAACACAATTCAAGCCTCAACTACCGCTTTACCTCTTGATTCCACCACCAACTCGCTCGTATCTAGCCACAAGTTACTTAATTATATCAATAAATGCTAAATGAATCAATTCTAATGCATGGAAATGAGTTTTCTAAAGTTTTCCCAAAAAGTCAAAAATCAACCCTGGGCCCGCTCGGTCCAAACCCGAAATTCGGACCAAAACCCGATTACCCATTCACCCACGAGCCCGAATATATAATTGGTCTTGAAATCTGACCCCAAAACGAGGTCAAATCCCCAATTGATCAAAAAGACCTAACTCTACCCAAATCCCTAATTTCCTACCCTTAATCTCATGTTTTAGGCGTAGAAATCTAATGGGCGTTGATAAAAATGGAAGAAAATGAGTTTAGGATCACATACCTATGAAGCTATGGTGAAGTTTCCCTTATTTAGACTTTGGCTAATCAATTCATGAGGTTGGATGTTTCGCCCAGCAATGTTCTAGTTTGTACCGTCGCTCGGTCTTCTTTAATTGAGCGTATCAGAGAGCGGCAGGATGATGACCCGCATTTGATGGTTCTTAGGGACACAGTTCAGCACGGTGGTTCCAAGAAGAGTACAACTGGTGGAGATGGTGTTTTGAGGATGCAGGGTCGTATATGTGTGCCAAATGTTGATGGCCTTCGTGAGTTGATCCTTGAGGAGGCTCACAGCTCCAAGTATTCTATTCACCCAGGTGCAGCAAAAATGTACCAAGATTTGAAACAACATTGTTGGTGGAGAAGGATGAAAAAGGGACATTGTGGCTTATGTGGCCCGTTGCTTAAATTGTCAACAGGTAAAGTATGAACATCAAAGACCTGGTGGTTTGCTTCAGCAGATAGAGATTCCTGAGTGGAAGTGGGAGCGTATCACTATGGACTTCGTTGTTAGACTTCCACGGACTCAGAGGAAATTTGACGTAGTTTGGATTATTGTGGATAGACTGACTAAATCAGCACACTTCATTCCTGTAGCAAGTACCTACACTTCATAGCGGTTGGCTGAGTTATATATTCGGGAGATAGTTCGCCGTCATGGTGTGCATGTGTCTATCATTTTTGATCGGGGTACGTAGTTTACTTCGCACTTTTGGAGGGTAGTTCAACATGAGTTGGGTACCCGAGTGGAGTTGAGTACAATATTTCACCCTCAGACTAACGGGCAGTCCGAGCGTACTACTCAGATTTTAAAAGATATGCTTCGCGCTTGTGTTATTGACTTTGGAGGTTCTTGGGATCAGTTCTTGCCGTTAGCGGAGTTTTCCTATAATAATAGTTATCATTCGAGCATTCAGATGGCTCCGTATGATGCATTATATGGTAGACGGTGCAGATCGCCAGTCAGATGGTTTGAGCCGGGAGAGGCTCGGTTGTTGGGTACAGACTTAGTTCAGGAGACCTTGGATAAGGTCAAGATTATTCAGGAGAGACTTCGTGCAACTCAGTCTAGGAAAAAGAGTTATGCCGATCGTAAAGTTCGTGATGTGGCATTCATGGTTGGAGAAAGAATATTGCTTCGTGTGTCGCCTATGAAGAGTGTTATGAGGCTCGGAAAGAAGGGTAAGTTGAGCCCTAGGTATATCGGGTTGTTTGAGATTCTTGATAGAGTAGGGGAGGTAACTTATAGACTTGCACTGCCTCCAGAGTTATCCTCAGTTCATCCAGTATTCCATGTATCTATGCTCCGGAAATATCATGGTGACCCGTCCCACGTATTAGGTTTCAGCTCTGTCCAATTGGACAAGGACTTGACTTATGAGGAGGAGCCGGTAGCTATTTTAGACTGGCAGGTTCGCCAATTGATATCTAAAAGTTTTCCTTCAGTTCGAGTGTAGTGGAGAGGCGAGCCCGTTGAGGCGGCTACTTGGGATATTTAGAGCGGCTATTCATTCATTTGGAGACACGAGGTACATCTGTCGGCGTTCGCAGATTCCGAGAGTCTTCTCCTATTTTTACATACAGTGTTTTATATTATTCAGAACAGTTACACTATTTCTTTCAGCAATTATTTATAGTATTCTTTAGTAGTTCGTGGATTGTGACACCAGACCCTGGGGTAGTCCTAGAGTTGTTATTATAATTAGTTTGTGGTTCGTTTCATAGACTCGCATTACCTCCAGGGTTACCCTCAGTTCATCCGGTATTCCACGTGTCTATGCTCCGGGAATATCATGGTGACCCCTCCCACGTGTTAGATTTCAGCTCTGTTCAATTGGACAAGGACTTGACTTATGAGGAGGATCCGGTAACCATTTTAGACCGGCATGTTTGTCAGTTGATGTCTAAGAGTTATCCTTCAGTTCGAGTGCAATGGAGAGGCCAGCCCATTGAGGCAGCTACTTGGGAGTCTGAGTCGGACATGTAGAGTAGATATACACACTTGTTCGCCAATTCAGGTAATTTTCTATGTCCGTTCGAGGACGAACGTTTGTTTTAGAGGTGGAGATTGTGATGATCCAAAGGGTCATTTTATGAATTTAGACTCCATTCTAGTCTTAATAGCCATAAAAAGATTAATTTTAAATATCTCGATTTGCGTGCGCAATCCGGGCGTGAAACCGAAAAGCTTTTATGTGAAAATATGAGAAATAGTAATTTCTAGAGTTAAAATTTGATTATAGTTGACTTTGGTCAACATTTTGAGTAAACGGACCCGGATCCGTGTTCTGATGATCCCGAGAGGTCCGCAGTAAAATATGGGACTTGGGCGTATGCCCGGAAATGAATTCCGAGGTCCCAAGCCTTAGAAATCAATTTTTGAAAGAAATTGTTTTGCTGAAACATTTATGAAATAAAAAAAAAAGAATTAATGTTTGAAACCATTGGTATCGGGACCGTATTTTGGTTCCGGAGCCCGGTACAGATTTGCTATAGTATTTAAAGGTTAACTGTGAAATTTGGTGAAAACGGAGTTTATTTGACGTGATTCGGACATCCGGTTGAGAAGTTATGAACTTTAAGTGTTCTTGAGGAAAATGATGAGTTTTGAGGTTTAATTCATAGTTTTAGATGTTATTTTCATGATTTGATCGCACGAGCAAGTCCATTTTATGTTTTTAGACTTGCGTGCATGTTGTGTTTAGAGCCCCGATGGCTCGGGTGAGTTTCGGATAGGCATAGGGTAAATTGCAGGGGGTCCCTTTTTGTTATATGCGAACGCACAACCAAGCATGTGAACGCGGAGGTCACCTCGGCTGACCTTATGCGAACGCACAAGGTAAAATTGGGCCTGGGAGGAGGGGAGCCCAAATGTGCTATGAGAAACCCCCCCCCCCCCCCCCCCCCCATGTTATAGCGATGGCCCAAGACCCCTAAAGCTATGCGAACGCGGCAGGCCCTATGCAAACGCATAGAAGGCCTGCCCAGCTATTTAAATACTCTCTTAAAAACGGGCAAACTTCTTCTTCTACAAATTTTCGAACCTCATAACCCTATGAACGAATTTCTGCACCAAATATCATCCCCAAGTTGTTGGTAATCAATTCTAAACTTTATTCTTTCAATTACTCATTATTTTTCCTCACTTTTAAATCAAAAACTAAGAATTTTCATGGTAAAAATTGAGGGTTTGGGTAGAATTAGGGAATTTTGTAAAAATCGAATCTTTACCTCAAATTGAGGTCGGATTTCGAAACTAATTGTATATTCGGGTTCGTTGGTGAATGGGTAAACGTAATTTGGTCTGAACCCCGAGTTTAGACCAAGCGGGCCCGGGGTCGGGTTTTCACTTTTTTTTAATAGAAAACTTAGGAAAAATTATAATTTTCAATAAAGTAAGTTCTTTAGCATTAATTAATGATATTAAGTTAATTAGGATTAGATTCGAGCAAGTTAGAGTAAGATTCTAAAGGAAAGGCTGTAATTGAGCAGTGAGTGGCCTGCGAAGTTGAGGTAAGTGCTTGGTTTAACCTTGACTTGAGGGAATAGGAACCCCCAACTTATTTGCTATGTGAATTTGCATGTGTGTGGTGTATAGGCGAGGTGACGAGTATCTATGCACCACCTAAGGAGCATCAAATGTGGGTCATCATCCTGCCGCTCTCTGATACGCTCAAATAAAGAAGACCGAGCGACGGTACAAGCTAAAACACTGCTGGGAGAAATATCCAACCTCACGAATTGATTAGTCAAAGTCTGAATATCTGAAGCCAGCAGTCTCTCCCCAACTGGAATAAATGCGAGGTTGCCCATACTCACCGACTTCCTACTCAATGCATCGGCCACCATATTGGCCTTCCCCGGATGATATAATATAGTGACATCATAATCCTTCAATAACTCTAACCATCTCCTCTGTCTCAAATTAAGATCCTTTTGCTTGAACAAGTACTGAAGACTGCGATGATCCGTGAAAACCTCACACGGCACGCCATAGAGAGAGTGCCTCCAAATCTTCAATGCGTGAACAATAGCTGCCAACTCTAAGTCGTGGACATGATAATTCTTCTCATGAACTTTCAACTATCGAGATGCATATGCAATCACCCTGCCATCCTGCATCAATACCGCTCCAAGCCCAACACGGGAAGCATCACAATATACCGTGAAAGATCCTGAGCTTGATGGTAACACCAACACCGGTGCTGAAGTCAAGGCAATCTTGAGTTTCTGAAAGTTCAACCCACACTCATCTGACCATTCGAAGGGGACACCCTTTTGGTTCAGTATGATCTTAATAGTTTCTCATAATCAATTACAGATCCATCAAATAACTTCATGTTAACAATAATCTCCTTTCAAACCTTCGCAATGCTGATAACGAGGTGCGATGCATTAGAACTCATAATTATATACCTGAATTAACGTGTCTCATTTAACACCACATGGGAGGGCACCCACCTCGCAGGTCAAAGCTCAACAATTATAACACGGATTTGGCAACAGATAAATTTTATACAAAAATTTTCTAATAAACCTAACAGGCATGACTCCCTATTGGTACTATAGTAAAAACTTTAATTTCACAAGAAAGAATTTAAACACAAGAATTTTCATCACAAGGATCTCGTCCTTATATAACTTCCACCGCGGCTCGTAGCCCGATATAAACATATCAAATCATATTAAAATGCGAGGATTTCACCCTCAATTCTGAATCACAAGTAATATGCACATAGTGCCACTCGAAACATTCCCTTTTCTTCTTTTAAATATTTTCCGTTAAACAAAATTACAACACGTAATGATAGACATAGCTATCTCCATAGAATTTCTCAATACAAGTATTCACATAAGTAGATTTCAGGGTTACGAAGCTCACCCGAGAGTGGAGCATATTAGGAGTACTTTCCTAGATACTCATAATCGAATTAGGTTAAGGAAATTATCACTTTATAATAAATATAGGATCGTACTTGTAATGACACCATCTGGTGTAGCGACCTCAGTCATACCATAGAAAATATATTAACAGGTTGTGTCTCCACCTCTAGGAATCTGACCTCTGCCTTCGACATTCCAACTCCTTTTCCCCTAGCGGGTCATGTAAGTTGAGTTGTAACTGCAATGGGGCATGTAGCATGAGTGCTATGATGAAATATGACTCTCCCTAGTCCAGGACAATTTCTACCACTAGCCGAAATAAAGTATCAACCTACCCTGAGTCGTACAAAAATTTTACAATCATATTTGAGTCCTTTAATAAGTCTGTGAACTTGCTCTCTGGCTATATGAATCGAAGTAGGAGTATGACGGGCTAACTTATCGAACCTGATGGCATATTCTGACACCGTCATGGTGACATGACGCAACCGTTAAAACCCTATGCACCACGCAGTATGGAGAGTCCGAAAAACAAACTCTTTCAATAGCATTTATGAGAACCGAGTCAAGTAGTTGGTGTTGCATTGGCTGGTCATCCTCTTCGTAGGCTTACCACAAACACCGACGCCCAATTTCTTCTTTTACTATGTTGACTCAACACTGCTGAGCTACCCCATTTATTCATATACTCTTCGTTATTCTTTTGGGGTAACTCTCATCCCTATTGACACATAATGATCACAAAAGTAGAGCTCTATACAGAAAAATCTTGTCACGACCCATATAGTCTATAAGCTCGTCAACCACTGTACTCCCTCTGGAGCACCCAAAATCCGCAATCGTGACTTCCACGATGAGTAGACCTTCTGTAGATTTAAAGTTGGTTATATAACTTCTTTGGTACTGATATATAGGGTTATTAATGAGGCATACATACCGCAAGTCCCAACTTTATCTCTTGCAAAATATCAGCCCTTATACATTACAGGCCAAAATCGGTATAACTCATGACCCCACAATCTATTCCTTGATAGTGGATTTTCCCACTTGGCACGAAGTCATAGGTCATAACGTCTGATAATCCACCTTGTTAAACTTCACAGCTCATATAAATCAACCCCGTTGCTTTCAACTTATTCCCCTATTCTGCAATACTTCGTAGCAGTGGTCAAGGAAATAATGTGGGTCCTCAAAAGATGTACCACTGAAATGGAGTGGAAATAGTTCAATAAACTTGTCCAACCTCAATAAACGGACTAGTGCATACTGCAACACTGGAGTAGCTATACATCCTTCTGGAATCTGAAATAGTCCAACATGTACCGACTGAGCTAGAACCTCCGCGTCTACACCCATTTGAGACTTTACAATAGGTGCTGATGTTCGAGCTCTAGGATGAGCTATGCTTCTGTCTCTTCCCCTAATCGTAGTTTCCATTGGGGCTTCATCTCTTGTCCAGTTGTAGACGCTTTGCGTGTTGTCGATATTTTTTAGAGGACAAGAATAGACGAGTTCAATCATCAATGATAGAATAAATTTGCACGATAGAGTAGAATAGAAATGAAATTGTTCCTAACTAGAGGTTTTTACCTTATTTTACACTCTTTCGTGCTTAAGTTTTGGATAAGAGTGTATGAAAAATAGTCCCAAAAGGATTACTTGTTGTGCTTGTTGCAGGGTTTAGTCAAAAAGGGTGACAAATAGTCAAAACTCTGCTAAAAAAAGGAGTGAAACTTGCACAAGTACCAAGAACAAGCACAAAGCAAAGTTCAACTGACCAGTGCAGACCGCAGTCCACTTTATGCGGTCCGCACTAAAGAGATTCAGAGAGGTGTTTTTGAAGGTCAAAACCAACGCGGACGCGGTCCATTTTACGCGGTCCGCACTGAGGAGATTCAGAAGGCATCGACATTGAAGGCTAGAAGACCAACGCGGACCGCAATCCTTTCTTCGCGGTCCGCACTGAAGCCAACGCGGTCGCGGTGCATTTTACGCGAACCGCGGTGGCCAATTTCAGAGGCCCAGTTTTGTAAGCTAAAATCCTCACCGCGACCGCGGTCCATTTTGTGCGATCCGCGGTGACCACGCAAGGGTATTTTTATCCAGAAAATTCGGCCTAGTATAAATAGTTCCTTTTCTTATTTTAGGTCAGCTTTGGTACTCTAATATTATCAGGAGCTCGTGAACGGTTTTTCTTCATCTTTTTGAGTAATTTTAGAAGGGTTACAACATTGAATCTTTCAATTTTAGTTTATAATTCAATTATATGGGTTTTGCTTCATCTATTTCTGTGATTTCTTCAGTTAATATGAGTAGCTAAACCCATTAGCTAGGGTTGTGGCTCAACCCTAATGTGGGTGTTTGATGGGTCCTTTATATTAAGGCTTAGATGTTTATGGGTAATTGGTATTTGGGCTGATTTATGGTTTTCATGTTAATATTATTGGTTGCAAACACTAATTGGTGTTTATTTGACTTGGGTTCTTCTTGAGAAAGATAACTTGAGTCTAGAAAATCAGTCCAACAAGGAATTGGGATGTATTCACGATATTGATAGTCCCAATTAACAGGTTAAATCTAGAGATAGTAAAACCTTACTTGAGCCTATATTGCTTGTATGAATTTGACACCCAATTGACCTCGAGGGAGGCAATTAAGGCAAAGTCATTCAAACTACCGAGAGGTATAAAGTGGGTAACTTTGAGCATTGGCTATATCACACTCCCCTTCATAACATCCTTGCCTTAGATATTGGAATTCGTCAAATATTCGCCTAGGTGAAAGTCATAACCCTAGTGCCTTTTATCCATTAAGAAAATAACCAAAAAGACATTAGTTAGTTAATTAGCAAATTACCATTAGTATAAACCGTAGTATAATTGTCAAATCAAAAAGTATGAAAAGTGCAATTAAGAGCACGAAACACTACTAGATTACCTAGAAACTCAACTCCAATATTCATAACTCTCTGTGGAATCGATCCTGATCCTTCGGGTAAAAGTTGCTCCGACCCTCATCTTGCTACTTTATAGTAGTGTAGGTGAGAGCCAATCACTTTTTGGCGTCGTTGCCGGGGAGTTATACGGTGTTAATTATCTACGTGAATAGTGGTGTTAAGTGTTTTTCTTTCCTTTTTCTATTAACGTGTGTGTTGAATCTACTCAGGTGTTAATGGAGGATCCTTTGGGAAACGTTATTGCAGGGGAGGAGGTATATGACAACCAAGAAGATGAAATTAACCAAGTACCACCTCCCAGATAGGGCCGACATGCCAATATTAATGAGGACATTCCAGACCCTCCCCCGCAACCAGCTCCCAGAGCTGCCCCTTGGGTCCTTCCAAACGAGGGGTATGCTAGTGCTATTGTCCCGCCTAGAATCCGGGCGGGAAATTTTCAAATAACAAATGTGATGTTGACACTCTTGGAGCAACGGGGCTATATCACTGGAGCCGCCCACCAAAATGCTTACAAACATTTGAAGGGCTACGTGGATACCTGTTGGGGTAGTAAGAAAACGAACGTCTCAGAAGATGCCTTGAGACTGCGGTTATTCCCCTTCTCTCTTAGACGTAAGGCTCTTGATTGGCTCGAGCGGCTTCCCAACCACTCCATATCCACATGGGATGAGCTCGCAGACAAATTTATTGCAAAAAATTTCTCCCCTAGTCACATGACAGCGCTTAGAGATGAAATATTGGCTTTTAAGCAAGAACCCAACGAGCCTTTGCATGAGATTTGGGAGCGCTACCGGACCATGGTTAAGGAATGTCCAAACAATGACATGACTGAAGTCATTATTCAGCAAACCTTCTACCGAGGAATAAACATTGTCAATCAATGTGTGGTCAATCAATTGGCCGGTGGAAATTTCATGAAATTGACTTACCCCGAGGCATGTGAGGTCTTAGATGAGATGGCTGACACATTGTCAGCATGGCAAAGTAGAGCAAACGTACCTCAAGGTGAGTCCGGTGTCAATAGTCTTCACAAAGAACTTCAAGAACATGGGCAAGCAATTACCGAGCTCACTACCACTATGAACCAACTTGCCAAGGCTTAGCTTCAACAATTACAAGGGCCAAAGCAAGTAAATGCCATAGAGGGAGTGAATGTGTTAGTGAACCAAAGATGACCTCGGGGAAATCCAAAGCAAAGAAACAATGATCAAGGTGACCAAGGACCAAGTAGGTATAGTCAAGAAGAGCCATATGATGATCAAGAAGAGGATGTTTATGCTAATAATTACCAAAGTCAAGGGAACAATCAAAGCAACAATCAAAACTGGAGCAACCAAGGAAACAATTAAAGTTGGGGTAATTAAAGACAGATAAATTGGAACAATAACAATAATTCACGAAACTGGGGGAACAACAACAACCAACAATGGGGGAACAACAATGATAACAATTGGAGCGAAGGCAATAACAACAACAATTAGTGTGGTAATGGTAATCGGGGGTCGGGCTTTCAAAGGCCTCCGATGTGCTAACAACCAAGCAATCCACCCCCGTACCAAGCTCAAGGACAAATATCATCAAGTAATGATACGGTAAGAATTGAACAAATATTCAAGCAAATGATGGAGCGAAACGCGGACTCCGATGCTCAATTGGCCTCCCACAACACCTCCATTAGAAACCTTGAAGTACAAATGGGCCAAATTTCTCATGCCTTGAACACACGCCCAAAGGGAGAACTACCGAGTAATACGGTGGTGAACCCCAAGGGTGGGAACAATAATAATACCGGTCACGCCATGACAGTGACCACAAGAAGTGGAAAAGGCGGTGAAGCGAGTTCTTCTAGACAAAAGAGAATTGTTGTTGATGATGATGAATTTCCAAATGATGAGTTACCAATTGAAGTTAAGCAAGTGGTGGAAGAGCCAACTACTAGTGAGGTGATAATTGATATCCATGATAATGGGGAGGATTTGCGAAGGGACGTAAACACGTCTAGGGAACACGTGATTGATATGCCGGAACTGGTGGTCCCACAATCCAAGGAACCATTGCCTAGGCCCCCTACTCCATATAAATTCAAGAAATTCATCGATATGATGAAAAGTCTTTCCATCAATGTCCCTTTGGTTGAAGCTTTGGAGGAAATGCCCGGGTATGCTAAGTTCATGAAGGACTTAGTCACAAAGAAGCGGTCTATGGAGTGCTAAACCATTAAGATGACTCACCAAGTGAGTGACATAGTGCATTCAATGGCACCTAAACTTGAAGACCCGGGAGATTTTACCATTCCTTGTACAATCGGGAGTGCGGATTTTGCTAAAGCTTTGTGTGACCTAGGAGCTAGTATAAACTTGATGCCATACTCGGTCTTTAAAACATTGGGGATTGGGCAACCTAGGGCGACCTCCATGCGTCTTCAAATGGCAGATAGATCAATGAAAAGGCCCCTAGGGATAATTGATGATGTGTTGGTGCGGGTGGACAAATTTATTTTTCCCGCGGATTTTGTCATATTGGATTGCGAAGTGGATTATGAGGTCCCCATCATCTTGGGAAGGCCCTTCCTTGCAACGGGGAAGGCCTTAGTTGACGTGGAGTCCGGTGAGCTCACTTTCCGAGTGGGCAATGAAAAGGTTGTGTTCCATGTGTGCAAATAAATGAAGCAGCACAACAGCACATAAGTATGCTCTTTCATGGACCTTGTCACCGAGGTCATTATTGATGATGCAAGCTCTATGATTAATTCTGAAGATCCAGTGGAGGCAGCTTTATTGAACCAGGATGACATTTTGGTGGATGGCTTAATTGAGAGCACCAATGCCTTACAAGGCATGGGTTCTTATTCCTATGGTCCCCGAAAGCTATCCTTGGACTTGGAGAATCGGAAAACTCCTCCGACAAAGCCTTCAATTGAAGAGCCACCTACATTGGAGTTGAAGCCACTTCCACCACATCTCAAGTATGAATATCTGGGTTCCTCTCGTACTTTTCCTGTTATACTCCATTTTGCCTAACCCAATTGCAAGTAGACTCCACACTAAAAGTGCTAAAGAGGAGGAAGAAGGACATAAGATGGACACTTGTTTACATCCGGGGAATAAGCATGCACAAAATCATTCTTGAGGATGGAGCAAAGCCTTCCGTAGAACATCAACGGAGTCTCAATGAAGCAATGCAAGAAGTGGTGGAGAAGGAAATATTCAAGTGGCTTGATGCAGAGGTTAGCTACCCAATCTCGGATAGTGCTTGGACTTCTCTGGTCCAATATGTTCCAAAAAAGGGTGGCATGACAGTGGTCTAATGTGTTACAAAAAAGGGTGGCATGACATTGGTCCAAAATGACAAAAATGAACTCATTCCAACAAGAACGGTCACAGGTTGGCAGGTGTGTATGGATTACCGCAAGCTAAACAAAGTGACTCGCAAGGATCATTTCCCCTTGCCCTTCTTGGATCAAATGCTTGATAGGCTTGCGTGTCAGACTTTCTATTGCTTCTTGGACGGGTATTCAGACTATAACCAAATCTTTATTGCCTCGGAGGACCAAGAAAAAACTACCTTCACGTGCCCGTATGGTACATTTGCCTTCTCCAGGATGCCTTTTGGACTTTGCAATGCACCCGCCACATTTCAGCGGTGCATGATGGCAATCTTTACTGATATGGTTAAAGACTTCCTCGAGGTATTTATGGATGACTTCAGCATAGTTGGGGACTCCTTTGATGAATGTTTGAGCAATCTTAACAAAGTCCTCGCTCGGTGTGAAGAGACCAACCTAGTATTAAACTGGGGAAAATGCCATTTTATGGTGAAAGGAGGGATAGTGTTGGGCCAAAAAATCTCTAGGAATGGAATTGAAGTGGACAATGCGAAGATTGAAGTGATTTCTAAATTTCCACCTCCAACTTCGGTTAAGGGGGTCTGGATCTTCCTTGGGCACGCCGGGTTCTATCGGCATTTCATTAAGGACTTCTCTAAGGTGGTCAATCCTCTTTGCAAATTGTTAGAGAAAGATGCCAAATTTCACTTTGATGATAATTGCATGAGTGCATTTGAATTGTTGAAGCACAAGCTTACCACAACGCCTATTATCACAGTGCCGGATTGGAGCTCTCATTTTGAGCTTATGTGCGACTCTAGTGATGTGGCTATGGGGGTGGTGTTGGGCCAAAGGGTGAACAAGATCTTTCACCCCATATATTATGCTAGCAAAACAATGAACTCGGCCCAAATGAACTACACCGTCACCGATAAGGAGTTATTGGCAATAGTCTTTGCGATGGAGAAATTCTGTCCTTATCTTATGGGTGCCAAGGTCATAGTTCACACTGACCATGCAGCACTTTGGTATCTCATGACCAAAAAGGATTCCAAAGCGAGACTCATGTGGTGGGTGTTGTTGCTTCAAGAGTTCGACTTGGAGATTATTGATAGAAAAGGGAGTGAAAACCAAGTGGCCGACCAACTTTCCCGCTTGGAGGATCAAGGTCGACCTAGTGATGGGCTTGAAATTGATGATAGTTTCCCCGATGAACAACTTCTTTCTGTGTCAATGCAAGAAATGCCATGGTTCGCAGACATTGCCAACTATCTCGTCACTGGTGTTGTTCCTTTTGAGCTCTCTTCCACCCAAAGGAAGAAACTTAGGAGGGATAGCATGGATTTCTATTGGGATGAACCATACTTATTCAATATTTTCACTGATGGTGTCATACGGCGATGTGTACTAGAAGAAGAACAAAGGGCGATTCTTGAGTCTTGCCACTTCTCACCTTATGGTGGTCATCATGGAGGGGCAAAGACCGCTTCAAAAATGCTAAGTTGTGGTTTCTTTTGGCCTACATTGTACAAGGATGCTATTGACTTGGTCAAGCGATGTGATGAATGCCAACGAATGGGTGGCATATCCAAGAGAGATGAGATGCCTCTCACTACAATCCTAGAGGTGGATATTTCTTATGTATGAGGTATTGACTTTATAGGGCCATTTATGAGCTCTTGTGGAAACACTTACATACTCGTGGCGGTGGACTACGTTACAAAATGGGTTGAGGCCGTGGATTTTCCCAATAATGAGGCCCGAAGTGTGGTTGGTTTTCTGAAGAAGCATATTTTCACAAGATTTGGGACACCCCGTGCCATCATTAGTGACGGGGGGTCTCACTTTTGCAATAGGGCCTTTGATTCTTTGCTATCGAAGTATGGGGTCAATCATAAAGTGTCTACTCCGCATCATCCTCAAGCAAGTGGCCAGGTGGAAGTGTCCAATCGTGAAATCAAGAATATATTGGCCAATACTGTGAATGTTAACCGGACTGATTGGTCTCGAAAGCTTGATGATGCTCTTTGGGCTTACCGGACCACCTTCAAGACCCCAATCGGTATGTTACCTTACCGGTTGGTGTATGGAAATTCTTGTCATCTTTCGATGGAATTGGAGCACAAGGCATTATGGGCTTTGAAGAAGTTGAATTTGGATTGGGACACAACTGCTAATCTCAGAGTTGATCACTTAAATGAGCTAGATGAGTTCAGATTTTATGCATACACTATCTCCTCCTTGTACAAAGACAAAATGAAGTACCTCCATGACAAGTATTCCAAGGAACGGGAATTCAAGGTGGGAGACTTGGTGCTCCTTTTCAATTATAGACTCCGTCTCTTTCCGGGCAAACTCAAATCCAAGTGGAGTGGCCCGTTTGAAGTTGTGTTGGTTACACCCTTTGGTGCTCTCGATCTCAAGAACAAAAATGGGGAGATTTTTCGAGTGAATGGGCACCGGTGCAAGCATTACCTTGGGAAATTTGAAGATAGCCACGTGATGTCTTTGATGAAGCTCAATTGAACATGGTAACATACGTCGTGCCGCGATGTTAAATCAGGCGCTTCTTGGGAGGCAACCCATGTGTATTTATTTTTTATTTTCTTTGATTTTATTGGTAGTATAGGATTTGTTGTTGGACTAGCTAGTTGTGGGATGTTCTAGGATTATTTTGATACAGGGCACAAGGCTAAGTTTAAAGAACTAGCTCTCTGAAGTTGTAGTGCTGACCGCGGTCCTTTTTATGCGGTCCGCGGAGCTTTCTCACAAACAACTTGTTCTCTGAAGTTGTCACCGCGGTCGCACTACCATTTTGTGCGGTTCGTGGTGGACCACTGCGGACGCGGTTCATTTTATGCGGACCACAATGGCCATTTGCCCAGATGCCCAGAAAAGTTGAGGACCGCGGACCGCATTCATTTTATGCGGTCCGCGGTGGGGTAAGTGACGTGGGTCCTAGGCCAAACTTCTATAAATAGGGCCTGAGCCCTGAGGGCCTCATTTTACACTTTTCGCTCATTGTTAGCTCTACAGTAAAATTTTCGATGTGCATACCCATTGCTAAGATCAAGAAATTCATCTCATTCATCTCATCTTCATCCTACATCTAGTAAGTTTAATTTTATCTACCTGACTTCTTAATTGTGTTATTTTCTTGTTTAATAGGTAGTTTTTCTTCTTATTTATCTCCTTTTCTTCTTTAATCCATTAATCATGTGTAGGGTTTGCTCATAATGCTTAATTTAGACCCATTTTAGTTAAATACGCTGATTCAGCACCTAGGGTATCAATAACATGTGCATTTACACTTGAATTAAAAATTAAAATTGGAACCCTAGGTTGGGACTTAGTGCGGACCGCGGTGCTTCTTTGTGCGGTCCGCGGTGCCTTAGTGCGGACCGAGGTTATTTTTATGCGGTCCGCGGTGTTCATCTTCAGATGGTGGGTATTCTGAACCCCTCCCCCAGTGCGGACCGCGGTTCTTTTTGTGCGGTCCGCGGTGCCTTAGTGCGGAACGCGGTTGTTTTTATGCGATCCACGGTGAACTTCTTCAGAGTATGGGTAGTCTGAACCCCAACTCAGTGCGGACCGCGGTTCTTTTTGTGTGGTCTGTGGTGCCTTAGTGCGGACTGCGGTTGTTTTTATGCGGTCCGCGGTGAACTTCTTCAGAGTATGGGTAGTCTGAACCCCAACTAGTGCGGACCACGATTCTTTTTGTGTGGTCTGCGGTGCCCTAGTGCGGACCGAGGTTGTTTTTATGCGGTCCACGGTGACCGTCTTTAGAGTGTGGGTAGTTTGATCCCCACCTAACCGCGGACCGCGATCCTTTTTGTGCGGTCCGCGGTCTGCTACTTCTGCAACTCCAAATCCAATACTTGTTACCTTTGTGTTCTCTAATGTATGCACTGCTGGTATACTAACAAGCTTTAAATGAATTTGACTTGCAGATTATGGTCCAATCAAGAGGTGGTGGTCATAAACCAAGCGAAAAGGGTGAATCCTCTCGGGGGAGAGGCAAAGGGATGATCAAACTAACCCCCCAAGTCCGACAAGCAATAAAAGCAACTAGAAAAACAATCTGGGCCATGGATATAGTTGCTTCCCAATCGGGAAGTGAGTATGCACCCTCCGGAGAGGGATCTGAGTCAGAGTCGGTACCAGAGTTTGTCCCAGACTTCCCGGAGAGGTTCAGATTGACAAATGAACCTTCTGACTCCCCTCCTGCCCAAGCAGCAACACATTCTGAGTCGTTTGAGGGCTCAGCTATAGGGAGTGATTATGAATACTCCACCTCACCCACAGCTTCACTATCGAGTTAACACTCTAACGAAGAGGAAGCAGGGGATGAACCCCAAGTAGGGAGGAATTGAAAGAACAAGAAACCCTGAAGCATGGCAAGACCGGTTTATGAGTGAATCGGCCTTTCACAAATTCCGGGAATGGTGGTCGGAAAGGAAATTGATACCGGAGCGCAAATTTATCACAAAGGACCTTTTGCCGGACAACCCCAATGTGCGGAGACAGTTCAGGGAGAGAAAAGTCTAGGACCATTTCACTTGCCAGATGCCGGAGGCAAACGAGCACCTAGTCAAGGAATTCTACACTAATTTGGCTTATCTGAAAAAGGACTCCAAGGCGACTAAGGTGCGGAATCTGACTATACCTTTTGATGGGGATGCAATAAACAAGTTCCTAGAGTTCGATGATGAGGATGAAACGGAGTACTTGGAGAAATTGAACGAGGGGGGGGGGGGGGGGGGGATGAGGCCCGTACATGGCTAGCGGATCACTTGGAAATCCCAGGTGAAACCCCATACTGGTTGCAAGCAGGGAAGGTGATTCTGAGGAGAATGTTAAATTTTGAGACCAAAGGTTGGGAGACGTTCATGTTTAGCAGTCTAGACCCCACCTTCCATGAAAATTCTCTTCCTCTCAGGCGGGCTGTGTTGATTGCTTCTATCATGGCAGGATTCCCGATCAATGTCGGGAATGTGATGTTCAGGGTTATCAACCGGGTGGCAAATGAAGGTGATACAGCCTATCCCTTCCCTAATTTCTTGACCGTGTACTTTGAAGATCAAAAAGTAGAAAAGTGGAGGTTTGATGTGAAGGTGAAGCCCAAAGCTCCCTTTTCCTGGTACAGTCTACACAATGATGATAATCCAAAGAGCAAGAACTTCAAAGGAAAATCCATTGCTTCCACTAGCCAGTCTGAAGAGCCAGTGGTGGTAGTGGCATCTACTCAGCCCGAGTCAGCCACCCCAGACATTGCTCCAGGCCCTTCCACTTCAGCATCCCCAGGCATTCCGTCATCACAGGCATACCCTCTGACTGCCCACAGACTGAGCCAGTCCCTATCTAGTATCAACAACTGGATGCAGGCAGCTACTGCCAAGCTGTCTATCCTCTCTACCTCAGTGGCAGCTCAAGTTGCACCTCCTCCGCCACAAGTCCCACAGTCCGTTGAGGATACTCTCAAGGAACTTCTGGCCAACCAGAAGAAAATCCTTGATAACCAAAAGTTGATTCTGGATGCTGTTGGAATTCATGGACAGTCACTGAAAGATGTTGCCAGGGATACGAAGAAGCTGAGGAAAACTCGTGCCTCCAAGGAGTCAGTGAAGAAGCTAAGGAAGGAGGTAGATAAGCTGAAGGAGGATCACTTACCATTGGACTTGCTGCTGCATGACCCTGTTGCCTAGCCTGAGCTAGATCCAGAGATAGAGAGGCCAACAAGGAGGAAGAGAGTGCTTCCCCGTACTGAGGGCATTGTGATAGAGTTGGCGGACCCGCAGGGAGGCACCTCGAGTCAGTCACAGCTGCCAGTACAGACCCAGGTTATAGAGGAGATCCAGGTCCCGATGGAGACACAGGGTTCTGAGGACCAGTCACAGGTTTCCATGCAGTTCGCAAACCCCGGGACCCATACTCAGGATCCTATGCAGACGGAGGGCCTATAGGAAGTTTCTCTTGACTCTTTCTCCTTTATTTTGAGCTTATTTTGTTAAGTTAGCATTTGGGACAATGCTAGCTCTCATTTGAGGGGCTAGCCCTATTTTGAATTTGGATGAATGTACATATTTGATACTATTTTATTTTTATTATGCTTTTATTTTTTATTTTGGTATGTACATAACTTTACTATTCTACTACTTTTCATATTTTGCACTTTTGGTCTGTATATAAAGTTACTTTCTAATGTATATATTCATTCCCCCTTATGTATATTCGATTAAATCCCCTCTTGTATATATCCATTCTACTTTACGCATTTTACTTTCCGCATTTTTCCTTTTTATAGCTTTTTATTTTATTTTCGTAGCTTCTTGTTTTGAATTTTTTGCGTGCAATAACTTTTTGGTTTTCTTAAAGCCACGGTTCTTTCCAAAGGTGGAATCTATGTGAACGGGGTGGCTCTTCCCGAGGATGGATGGTGTGACAACTTTCTTAAGGGTTTGAGTCTGTTTTTCTTTTTGCTTTTTGTGTAAATAGTAGTTAGTAAGGAATGGTACCTCAAGCAAAGATTCACTTGGGCCTAACACATTTGCCTTTGATCCTATGGTCAAAAACAAATTGTTGTGTTTAGGATGGTGAAAATCGTGATCTTGAGACTCATGTGTTGGCCGATAATCATCAAGTGGTTTTTCGGGACCATTGTGTTGCTAAAATCATAGCTAAGGTCGTTGTGGGCCCCCGACTCTGTTTATTTAGCAATCCCATAGCTTGAGTGGTGAGAATTTGGATTGCAAGTCCAAGTCTCGTGCCACTAGTCTAGAACTTGCCCTGAATGTTTGTCTAGGCGAAATCCTAAGTGTAGTTTGACTTGAGATGTGATTATAGTCTCTCCTTGATCCGAATGATAACTTGAACATTTCCATATCCTACCAATGAAAATTTCCCTATTCAACCCTTTTGAGCCTTAGACCTGTTTCTTTCACGAACCATGATACAAACCTTCACCCGTTCTGACCCTCTCTTGGCACCCCTTCTTTCCTAAGCACAAGGCAAAAACGTAAGTTTGGGGGAGAGACGAGCAATGCAACAAAGTGAAAAAGAATGTACAAAAGGAAGAAAAAGGAAAGGTAATGAAAAGGAAAGAAAAGAAAAGCAAAAACGTCAAAAAGAATGAACAAGTCAGAAGAAATAAAAAGGAATCAATGAAAAGAAAGAAATTAAAGGTGTGGAATGCTTAGAAAGGAGAAAAATGATTGAATTGAACAAAAAGGTGTGACAGTGTGTCTCTCTAACCCCTCAGAAAGAGATTAATGACTCAAGAAGTCAAGAGAATCTGCGCAAGAAGTGAAACAAATGAAGTGCTTAATGGAAGATGGAACCCACTTAGACCAAATATTTCTTACCTTGAATCCCAAAAGCCTTCAATATGTCTCCACACAAGTCATATATGATCTTAAGTCGAACGAAGCTTACATTAATGGTGACTCACATAAGGGGCAAGCCTATGGTACTTTGAGCCGGACTTGAGTCTTTTCCTTGAGAGAGATGAGTGAACTCCCATTATCCTCGTTCTGAGTGATACAATCTTAAAGTGAGGTTTGCTTAGGGAGAGTTGAGGAGTATGAGTTTGGGTTCCACAATGACCTAATTAGTAGTAAAAGTTTCGTTGATGAGTCGAGTCAACTCTTGATGCTCTTGTGTCGCACTGAAATCCATGGTTTTAAAAGGTCAAATGTTGTTAATGATTCATTTGCATTGAGGGCAACTGTTAATCCCAATTGATGCTAGAAGAGGTTACCTTAGGACAACTGAATTTTCTTGGATTTACTCAAAAAGGGGTGGGGCTTATTTTGTTTGCTTGAGGACAAACAAAAGCTTAAGTTTGGGGGAGTTGATAACTAGAGATTTAACCTTATTTTACACTATTTCGTGCTTAAGTTTTGGATAAAAGTGTATGCAAAATAGTCCCAAAAGCCTTAATTGTTGTTCTTGTTGCATCATTTAGTCAAAAAGGGTGACAAATAGTCAAAAACCTGCTAAAAAAGGAGTGAAACTTGCACAAGTACCAAGAACAAGCACAAAGCAAATTTCAACTGACCAGTGCGGACCGCAGTCCACTTTATGCGGTCCGCACTGAAGAGATTCAAAGAGGTATTTTTGAAGGCCAAACCAACGCGGACCGCGGTCCATTTTATGCGGTTCGCGGTGGAGAGATTTAGAGAGAAGTGTTTGAAGGTCAAAACCAACGCGGACCGCGGTTTATTTTACGCGGTCCGCACTGAGGAGATTCAGAAGGCATCAACATTGAAGGCTAGAAAACCAACGCGGACCGCAGTCCTTTCTTCGCGGTCCGCACTAAAGCCATCGCAGCCGCGGTGCATTTTACGCGGACCGCATTGGCCAAGTTCATAGGCCCACTTTCGTAAGCTAAAAGCCTCACCGCGATCGCGGTCCATTTTGTGCGGTCCGCGGTGACCCGCAGGTGTATTTTTGTCCAGAAAATTTGGCTTAGTATAAATAGTTCCTTTTCTTATTTTTAGGTCAGCTTTGGTACTCTTATATTATCAAGAGCTCGTGAACGGTTTTTCTTCAGCTTTTTGAGTAATTTTAGAAGGGTTTCAACATTGAATCTTTCAATTTTAGTTTATAATTCAATTATATGGGTTTTGCTTCATCTATTTCTGTGATTTCTTCAGTTATTATGAATAGCTAAACCCATTAGCTAGGGTTGTGGCTTAACGCTAGTGTGCGTGTTTTATGAGTCCTTTAAATTAAGGCTTAGATGTTTATGGGTCATTGGTATTTGGGCTGATTTATGGTTTTCATGTTAATATTAGTGGTTGCAAACACTAATTGGTGTTTATTTGACTTGGGTTCTTCTTGAGAAAGAGAACTTGAGTTTAGAAAATCAGTCCAACAAGGAATTGAGATGTATTCACGAGATTGGTTAACATGTTAAACCTAGAGATAGTAAAACCCTACTTGAGCCTATATTGCTTGTATGAATTTGACACCCAATTGACCTCGAGGGAGGAAATTAAGGCAAAACCACTCAAACTACCGAGAGGTATAGAGTGGGTAACTTTGAGCATTAGCTATATCACACTCCCCTTCATAACATCCTTGCCTTAGATATTGGAATTCATCAAATATTCGCCTATGTGAAAGTCATAACCCTAGTGCCTTTTACCCATTAAGAAAACAGCCAAAAAGACATTAGTTAGTTAATTAATAAATTACCATTAGTATAAACCGTAGTATAATTGTCAAATCAAAAAGTATGAAAAGTGCAATTAAGAGCACGAAACATTACTAGATTACCTAAAAACTCAACTCCAATATTCATATCTCTATATGGAATCGATCCCGATCTTTCGGGTAAAAGCTGCTCCGATCCTCATCTTGCTACTTTATAGGAGTGTAGGTGAGAGCCGATCACATATCCTCTGAGAGATAAGTACAGACGTCTCCGTACCGATTCTTCAGACTCTATTAAGCTTGTTCGTGAATTGTGAGACCTAGGAAACCTAGTGCTCTGATACCAACTTGTCACGAACCAAATTCCCAACCTTAGGGATCGTGATGGCGCCTAACACCATACTTGCTAGGCAAGCCAATGTTAGAACTTATTTAATTAATTTCCATCAAAGTCTACTTAATTATAACAAAGCAACTCAAAAGTAAACCAGACTTATTAATTCCAATGCATAAATTCACAAATAAAATAATAAATGAATAATTAAACCGAGCCACTAACTAAATATATAACTATAAGACTACCCCAGGGTCTGGTTCACAATTCACGAACCATTAAGAATACTACAAATAATGGGCTGAAAGAAATAATGCTATTGTTTTGAATGTAATAAAATAGTATCTATAAGACTAAGAGAAGACGCCAGGAATATGCGGACACCAGCAGATCTACCTCGTCTCCGAATGGATGAATGTCGGCTACTAAGATCTCCTAATACTGGCTGGTACCTGGATCTGCACAAAAGAGTGCAGAGTGTAGTATCAGTACAACCGACCCCATGTACTGAGTAAGTGCCGAGCCTAACCTCGGCGAAGTAGTGACGAGGCTAAGGCGGGGCTTTGTAACGTAACCTGTAACATTATATATATATATATAACAATACAAAAAAATAATTCTAAACAAAACAAGAACAATAAACTTGTAACAATAAATAAAATAATTCAGTTGCTCTTTCCGGGCCTCGACTATAACAAAATCTCACATAATTTCCAAAATTCCAAGCCTTGACATTTAAAATAATAGTAAGTGTAAACTACGTAAAATAGTAAAGTAAAACAACAAATTTTCAAATATTTGTTTTTTCTTGGAAAATCAGTAAAAACATAGGTGTCCTCCCTTATTGCTCCCTATTGCGGCGTGCAACCCGCTCCCGCCTGTCCACCCTTATTACACATGTTGCGGCGTGCAATCTGATCCCACATGTCCACCCTTATCACTCCTTGTTGCGGCGTGCAACCCTCTCCCACCAGACATATCATATCAGTTTATTTATTTATGAAAACTTTCACAATTCAGGCCAAGCCTTTCACAACACTTTTGTCTCAACAATTGTAAACAAAAAACAATATAACTCATAAGCTTTATCAAACATCATTTCACAATGAAACCAACCAGGACATATGTAAATACTGTAACGCTGTCATCCAGCTCAATCTTTATATATCATAACCAAATCAAGATAACATCCAACACTTTCAACATACTTGCAACAATACTTGGCAATAATTTAACGGAACCAAATGGCCATGTAAACCTCAAAGATCATAAAACAATTAAGCTAGGAAGCAAATAAATGAGAAACGGGGAAGGGAACATGTTAAACAACCAATTTAGTAGTGCATAGGTACTCGGCACCTCACCTATACACCACACACAAGAAATTTCACATAACAATCAGGTTGAGGATTCCTATTCTCTCAAGTCAAGGTTAAACCAAGCACTTACCTCGATCTTACAAGCAATTCACTGCTCTAGCACTGCCTTTCCTTTAGAATTTGCTTCTAACCGCTCGAATCTAATCACAATTGGTTCAATGTTATCAATCATAGCCTAAAAGAATCAACTTTATTGAAAAACAACGAGTCTCCTATGTTTTCTTATCCAAATTCAAAAATCGACCCCGAACCCGCTTGATCTAAACTCGAGGTTCGGACCAAAATCCGTTTACCCATTCTCCCCTGATCCCGCATATAAAATTGGTTTTGGAATCCGACCTCAATTCGAAATCTAAATTCCCAAATTTCGAAATTCCTAAGTTCTACCCAAAAATCCCAATTTTTACCATGAAAACTCTAGATTTTTTGTTGAAATCTTGTTAAAAGTTGCTAAGGATTGAAAGGAATTGGTTAGATATCACTTACCAATGATTTGGAGAAGTTTGAGTCTTTGGAAAATCGCCTATGGAGGTTTAGGGTTTGAGAAAATTGAAAAATGGGTGAAAATCCCGTCTAAAATCTCACTTAACAGGCTGCAGATGTCGCATTTGCGATTGCGAACCCTCCCAAAAACGAAGAAAGATTTCGCAATTGCGAACAAGAAAGGTCTGGAAAAAGTTCGCAATTGCTAACTGGGCATCGCAATTGCGATGAAAAAGTTCGCATTTGCGACCACACTAAAACCAACAATTTTTCCCGACACGAAAATGAGCATAACTTCCTCATACGATGTCCAAATTCGATGATTCTTTTTCCTATGGCTCTGTAATTATGATACACATCTAATGGTTTAATAAAAACTGAATTTGTAGCTCATTTGCTTAATGTGGTATCATTTATGCTTGAAGAAACGACGATGAAGCATAAAAAACAAGCGCAACATAGCCTAAACTTATCTGAAACTCACCCAGGCCCTTGGGGCTCCAAACCAAACATGCACGCAAGTCTAAAAATATCATACAGACTTGCCCGTATGATCAAATCATCAAAATAACATCGAAAACCAGAAATTTAACCTCAAAACTCATGATTTTCTCAAGAACACTCAAATTTTCTAACTTTTCAACCGGACGTCCGAATCACGTCAAATCAACTCCGATTCTCATCAAATTTCACGGATAGGACTTAAATATCATAACAAACTTGTACCGGGCTCCAGAACCAAAATACGGGCCCGATACCAACGAGTTCAAACATTAATTCATTTCTTTATTTCCTTTAAAAAACAGTAGAACAATTTTCTTCAAAAATTATTTTCTAAGGCTAGGGACCTCGGAATTCAATTCCGGGCATACGCCCAAGTCCCATATTTTACTGCAAACCTCCCGGGAACGTCGAAACACAGATCCGGTCCCATTTACCAAAAATATTGACCATATTCAACTAAAATCAAATTTTAACTCTAAAAAATCTCTATTTATCATATTTTCACATAAAAAGCTTTTCGGTTTCACGCTCGGACTGTGCACGCAAATCGATGTAATTAAAATTAGTCTTTTTTATGTCTAATAAGCCTAGGATTGAGTCTAAAATCTTAAAATGACCCTTTGGGTCATCACAACAAGTGATGATTGTGACGGTTTGGTTTCTCCAAAATAGGTACGAAGCACATGTGTAGGTGTTAGTTTTTTCTTTTTTAATAATATTAAGGTTATTTAGGTAAATAATAAAAAAAGTATTTTAGTAATTCAACTTTTAAGTTACGGGATTCCTATTTTTAATATATATATTAGTAAGTAGTTCATCTAAATTTATATTACCCATAAATTTGAAATATCCAAATGTATGGCACAAATAATTATAGAATTATCTATTTACATGTTTCAAACTTTGATATGGTCTCTGTTATTTAACTAACTTTCGCAATATTTTGGCTACCACTTTTAATCAAGTATACACCAAATGACCAAATCAACATTTGATTTCCCAGCTAAACTAATGGTGCAACTTAACTTAAATAGAGGGAGTACCAATTTACCACATTTTAACCAAAATTTGAAGTTTCTTTTGTAACACATTCAATTTTAATTTAATCTGACTATGCATGTGAATATGTTACTTTATGTTTTTCAAATTGGATGTCCATCTTCTCCTTTTGTTTTGTCAGATAACGTCAACTTTTTGAACAAAGGATATTTACTTATATATTCTCTCAAATTTTCTCCATTTTATTCTCCCAAAAAAAAAAAGTGAAGGCATGACGTCACATAATACACCAACTAACTACTCGTCCACATACCTAATACCAAGCACAAAACCAAATTAAGATATTCACTTGAAAACAAAAACATTAATTTATTTAGATAAAAACATGACTAAAGCTAAAGCTAAAAGGCGAAAGTAGATCCATTTAAGTACAAATTATATCACCCCACAGCCACATTAGAAGAAATACTTTAGCATTATTAGCATTAGGAAATAAGAGAAGGAATATTTTTTATTTGCTCGTGTTTGGTAGATGAGAGAAAGTGGACGGAAAAAGCGATTTCTCCTTTCTCTGTATTTTCCTTTTCCTTTCTCTCAAAACTCTCCCCGTATGTGAAGTATCGGGTCATTTCTCCTCGGCTCTCCGTGAACCGCCGGTTCAAAACGCATTTTCTCCGATGAGATTTCCGCCGCTAATATCAATTGAGGATTCCGATTTTCATCTCAGCATTCGAGAAACGTAGATTTTGACTGAAGTTCTCAACATTCGAATACAAACCCTAGCAATCAGGTTTGTATTCTTCTTCCTTTTATTTTTTGTTCGTGCCCATATTTTGCTTCGTCGAACGCCTAAAGCTAATCTCTGGTTTAACTAGTTTGGTAATTTTGATCTGGAGAGTGATGTGCTGTTTGCATTTTCATACGATTTAGTGAATGCTTTCATAATACGTAATCTCTGATGAAAGTTTTGCTGTTGAGAGATTAAAGTGAGTTTTTGGCTTGAGAATTTTAGTCGATTGGGTGGTTGTCTTCTAGATGAATTTTGGTTATTCTGATCCGGAGAGTGTGATTCGTTGTTTTGCTCTGAATTATATAATGATTTAAAGATGTATTTAAAATGAATTCACCAATTTGAAATTATCATGATGCAGGTTTGGTCGTTTGGTTGGATGTGCATTTTTTAGGCTCTGAATTAGCTATTTTCTGTATTTTGTTACACTTAAGCATTAGAGGAATCCGTTATTGTTCAACTGTATTCTCTCTCTTTTGCTCGGTGAGGAGAAATATGCAGAAGAGTGGGAATCTTGCTAAAAATAATTCTTTGAGACTTACAACTCAGCAGTCTCTTCGACGTCTCGGGTTGTGTTCCCAGATTACAACAGCAGGGCAGCATTCATCTCCGGTTGTTTTCCCTGAAAAACGAAGTAAAGGAAGAAGTTCGATACGTGGAGAACTTAGTCTGAGTAATAATGACCCTAAGAAAGAGAAAAATGAGGAGCACAGGATTGACATCGGGGATGAGCAGTCTGACCTGCTCGGATATGAAGTGTTTTCTGGAAAGCTTGTTTTGGGCAAGGGGAAGGCAAATAAAAATTCTGAGTTAGAAGCCTCAAAGGAGGTTACTAGCCAGGATGCTGTTGAAGCCAAACTTACTAGCAAGGCTATGGTTTGGGGTTCTGGTATGCTGCGTCTGGAAGATGTTATTTCGGTAAGGTTCTTTAAGGGATTATGGGTTTTGTCAGAATTTGTATCACTTCCGTTTGAGTTTTACTAAGCAGTAGGTTCTGCACGTACCACAGGTATCATACTGTCCTGGACTCCGACATTTCACCATCCATTCATATCCCCTTAGAAGAAGTTTTTTAAAAACTCGAAGAAGCCAGAAGGATTTTCGCTTCTTAGCTTCTTCATCAGAGGAAGCACTTCAATGGGTAAATGCATTTGCAGATCAACAGTGTTATGTGAATATATTGCCTCATCCTCTGGCTTCAAAGAAGCAGGCTTCTGATTTGGTTACTAATGAATTTCCTCTCGAGTCATATGTACGATGTAAAAGTCCTCCTAGAATGCTTGTCATTTTAAACCCAAGGTCTGGCCGTGGTCGTTCGAGTAAAGTATTCCATGGCAAGGTTGAACCTATATTCAAGGTATGTCCTAGAACTGTAATATGTTATTATCTAGTTGACAATTTTATTTGCACCTCTAACTGCATGATTATTTTTAAAGTTAAGCTAAATGCATGAAAATGTTGTAGTGGTCGCAATCATCTAGTGTTGATACCGCTGGATGTAAATGAAATATATGGTTTCTCTAATAGCATTCTCTCTTAGCCAACAGTCCTTGCTGTTAGAAAGGGGATGTGTTTGTTCATTGCGTTATGCAGACTATCTGATTTGTCCCCCTAATCCCTATTTTCCTTTATGTTCATTATTCATTGCTTTCTAGTGTTTATCCAATTAGTTGCTCCGTTACTTGTCCACATGTCTCTTATATTTTCCCCGTCCCTAACTGTCACGACTTGCATACAACTATAAAAAGTTGTTTGGGGTTGGCAAAACTTGCAAAATGATTGAGAAAAACAAACACAAATTTTACTTCACCAAAAAAAAAATTTGATAACTGCAAATGTTGTCATCACAATAACTGTTCTTCTTGATAATTGTCATCAGATATTTCTTTACAAATTATACATCTTCTCAATTATGAAGTCCTGAAAGGCTCAATTTACATAATCATATGCCTTATCCTAGTTCAGTTTGATATTTATCTTGGAATCAATTATTGCGTTTGCAATGGATGCTGTAGAATTTAAAGAGGGAAGCACTGCTACAAAAATCTTGTTGTTGCTTTTACTGGATTTATAGGTCTAAAGTCTCTACCGTTCAATCTCTCATATTGTTTTTTGGAATAAGCTCTATAAGGAGTTCTTAGGGTTTTATACCCCTATTGTATGCATCATTTTTCATTTTGCACCGTCTTTTTATTATTTAACATTTTGCCCCTTGACCTATTTATTTCTCTGCAAATCACAAAAGAGTTCAATCTGTAAGGGCTAAAATAGGAATTATGCAATTTTTTATAGAAAAAGAAGGGTTGAGAGATAGTAACAAGACATTTAATTTTTCCGTGAAGCTTTACACAAAAATCATCTAAAGCTTAGCTAATTAACATAAACTAAGCCATTTCATTGGCTTGAATATTGTTCATTTCAGAAACATTCTATTCAGGACGAACTTTTTAGTATCGTGGTGTTCAAGCCAGTGTTTTTAAGAGCGCGAAGCGCAAAAAAGCGACAAGGCCTCGCCTCGCTTCAAAAGCGAAGCGCAAAGCGAAGCGCACGCTTTATTAGAGTGAAGCGCAATTCTTAAAAACATAATATAAACCTTGCAAAGACACAATATAAAATTATCAATAATCAAAAACTTCAATTTAAATACTTAAAAGTACCACCAAATCATTCACAAAGTCACGATCATGATCAAAGCTACTAAATTACTAAAATCAACAACTTATTCTTCTTCTACTCTTCTTGTTCTTCTTCAAGATTGTCAAAATCTTGAATTCCTCTATCATCTTCATATTGCTCGTCATCTTCTTCTTCCCCCTCCTCTTCCTCTTCATGATCACTTTCATCTTCAT
>ML262562.1:0-42768 GCA_005239495.1 Nicotiana undulata
AATATTAATAAATTTAAAATCGTTTTCCGACCGAAATCGGTCGGAAATATTTAATTATAATTTTTTCGGTTAGTTAATTAAATATATAATTAGATGTACAAATTTTCGACCGAAATTGGTCGGAAAGTTGGAATTCTTTTAATAAAAAATTATTTTTGAACATTATATAAATATTTGATATATTTCCGACCAAAATCGGTAGGAAATCCGAAAAAATTATAATAAATAATTATTTTTCAAATTAGAAAAAACGTTGACCAAATATTTGACCAGTTTCCGACCGTTTTCGGTCGGAAATTTGGTAAATTTTCAAAAATAATTATTTTTCGAGCATTATTGACTAGTATGACAAATGTTTGACCAATTTCCGACCAAAATCGGTCGGAAATATTATTTTTTTTGTTGTCTGTAAATTTTGTTGACTTTTGCGACCAACTACTTTTATTTCTGACCGATTTCGGTCGGAAAAATTTCGAATGGATATAGCCTGATTTCTAATAGTGATATATATGCACCTCTCCATAAATTAGGACAGAGGGAGTTTCTTTTACTGGTGGAAACTAAAACCAAATTAATGTACATGATCAGTGCATAGGAAGTTAAAGCTCAAAAGTTGAGAAAAGTTGAATTATATACAGTATGCTCAAAATTCAATTACTCCAATGACTTGCTTTAGACATGCTAATTATCCAAAATAAAAGACTTTCTCTGGGCTTGCTTTTAATTATCAGTGTCCATTATATGTCTCAAACAATACATTTCCTTAAATGTTAACCTATTGACTTCGTTATCGTAAAATTATGCAAAAATCACTTTTAGTCCGTGACCAAAATTATTAATATTCAATAGCCACAATCCTACAAGAAAACGACATTATATAGTCGCTCTCAATTTCCTGGTAGGCCATATAAGAAGCGGAAGAAACTTCTTAATATCCATTTAATATGATCAGTGATGATAGCAGGCCACTAAACAACGTTAAGATTCGAGATTTTATGAGGTTAGTTGAAACGGAACTAGATAAGAATATTACTAATCATTAGCTGGCATTTCTAGTTGGTTCATAGTCTAATAGATTTTCATGATAAAAAATAAAAGAACAACTAAAAGAAGAAGAAGCTAGTTTTATACAATTTCACAGATACTATTATTTAATAATATGCCGATTTCAAAACATTGTTGCCTCAAATATTCTTCATGGAATTTGTTATGACTTAACTAGATATTTCTGAGAGATCTTATTACTTTTTTTAGAAGTATAAAAGCATCACACGAGTTAATTAATAAAATCATATCCGTCAGACAGCAAAGACGCAATAACCTGGCAATTACATTAAATTAAAAAACACAATTATTGCCTAAAAAGAAAGCTTAAAGGATGATGTTTTGGTCTGTCACTCTATCTAAGCAAATTAAAGGAAGTTTGAAAAATAAAACAAACAAACAAACAAATAAAAATAAACAAATTAATAAATGGACGTGGCTGGTGCTCTTGATAAAAAAAATTATTTTACATGATTTGAAAATGCTAGTATAAATCAAACTAGCTATCAATGTATTTTAAACTAGCTTCCAAACACAACATCCGAACTCATAACTTTGAAAATCGTAAAATTTCAAATCTATAAACAAAAAAATGAAAAAATAAGAACTGAAAATATAAAAAATATAAAAAAGAAATGCACTGGGTGAGGTGAGGTTGTTGGGGGCGGGGTTAGGGTTGGTGAATGGTGCAATAAAACGAAAAAACAAAAAACAGAAAATTGAACATACAAAAAAAAGTTATTGTGGTATGAAGAAAAGCGATTTCATACCGACGACCCAAACCTCAGGTCTCTGATGATTAAGGATGCATGGTACTTACTACCTCCAATACAATCATGATGGTGCAATAAATAATCCGGTATAGGGTATGTTTGGTATGACGAATTTTTTTTTCTTATTTTTCACGATTTGGTTGTACAAAAATATTTGGAAAAAACTTTCCTAGATATCATATTTTCTTGAATTGACTGAAAATGACTTTCGTAGAAAAAGTTAGGAAAACATTTTCTGAAAATTCCACCTACCCTCACATCTAACCCGATGAATTCAGATTATTCGACTCCAAAGAACATGTAGAAACATCTGGCTGGAATTAATTTTTTTTTTTTTTTTTTTTTTTTTTTTTTTGCATATTTAGGTTATCAAAATAGAATAACTATAGACAATTAGTTGTGGTAGGTCATCTTAACCCGGAGGTATAAAGAATTATATTCTATCAGCGTACAAAAATAATTGATGAATAGTGACCATACCAAATGAGTAAACTACACATATTTAAGGAAATTGCCCTTCAAATTTAAAACTTTATTTCTTTAAAGGAAAATGCTCTCCATTTCATAGCATCCTCCCAAAAATTATTTAGTGGTACCCCTTCCCATGCAACTTCCAGGAAACTATTCTCATTCTCCCTCAGCTTCCTTCTCTCTTTTCTGTACCTTCCTGTGTTTGCATTTTCTTGGACTCTTTCGACCAAAGTTTCCTTTACATCCTTTACCTATTTATATCCCTTTGAATTTGTATATCTATCTATATATCCACATCCTAAATTTTACATCCAATAATAATTTGCTTCTGTATTTAATTTTAAGTGCTAGTCCAGTATCAATGGCTACATTGGGACAAGACGTCGTATTCGAGGATTTGTTCCCTTCAATGGTCGAAAAACTTGGAGTTGAGGGATTCTTGAAAGAGCTAAGCAATGGATTTCGAATGCTAATGGATGAGGAGAGGGAAGTCATTACATTTGAGAGTTTGAAAAAGAATTCAAAATTGTTGGGATTGAAAGATATGAGAGATGATGAGGTGATGTGCATGTTGAGAGAAGGGGATTTAGATGGAGATGATTGTTTAAATGAGATGGAGTTTTGTGTACTCATGTTTCGTTTGAGTCCTGATTTAATGGACATGTCAAGAATTTGGTTGGAGGAAACTCTTGCCAAATTGTAGCTTGATTTAATAATTTAATCTCTTTTGATTCTTGTTATTATACATTTATAAATCTCTCTAGCTTATCCATATCTGTTGGTTCTTCAGCTCTTGCTATATTTTGAGAGGGAGTTTTAGTGCAATGGTAAAAGTTTTCGCTCATGGATTTAACCCGCGGAACAACGTGAAAATGTCACCAGGTAGTCACTTTTAAGGATGGTGTTTAAAATATATTCATAGTACACAATGTATTTAAAGATTAGCTAATTCGCCCAAAACTCAGGACATGACGTCCTGAAATTTAATCCTCAAAGTTCAAACTTCAGGATATCGTGTCCTAAAATTCGAAAATTTTGTTCAAAAATTTGAATCTTAAGTCCTGAAGTTTAAAGTGTTCAAAAATTTAGGACACTTAGTCCTGAATTTAAAATTAGCAATTTAGAGGAAACTCTTGCCAGTCCAACTGCTAGTCTCACGATCAGCTAGGGTCGATACCAAAATCTACACAAGAAGTGCAGAGTGTAGTATAAGAACAGTCGATTCCATGTACTCGTAAATGTCTAGCCTAACCTCGACGAAGCAGTGACGAGGCAATAACAAGATACCCACATAGTTAACCTATGCAGATAACATATATGTACAAGATAACAACAAGTAACATCTAAACATGTACTATTGGGAGGGGGGCATGCTAAAGGGTACAAGATATAAGAGCTACAGTGGAAATGATAACCAGAACAGTCAATATGCCATTAACCAGTGAAAATAATTAACACAATACAGAAAATTGCACGGCATCACCCTTCGTACTTTTACTCTCAACCTCACAATGAAACAATGATAATGCATGGCATCACCATTCGAGATTTTACTTTCAACCTCACAATATAAGCCAATAGATACGGCACGGCATCACCCTTCGTGCATTAACTCTCATAACATGACACGGCATCACCCTTCGTGCATTAACACTCACAATATGGCATGGCATTACCCTTCGTGCATTAACACTCACAATATGGCACGACATCACCCTTCGTGCATTAACACTCACAATATGGAACGACATCACCCTTCGTGCATTAACACTCACAATATGGCACGACATCACCCTTCATGCATTAACACTCTCCCTTACCACATAACAATAAACAAGTAATATCAAGGAGATAGAATCAACAAGAACAAGCCTTACTTCAACAATGGTTCAACAATACCAATCTCAACTTTGGAATCAATATTAAATTATCACAAAAGCCCATAAACATGATAAGAACGATCAACTTAGTAAGTAGCTAGTATAAGCATGGATAATATGATCAAAATAAGCAATAAACTACAAGGAACAAGTCCCACCTGCATGCTTTAATCTGACAACAACACATAAGTACTCGTCACCTCACATATACGTTGTACCCAACATCTAAACATGTAGCAAATAGGCAAACAAGTCCTAATCCCTCAAGTAAAGGTTAACCACGACACTTACCTCGCTCCAAAAGGTCCACTCAAAGCTCAATCATATATTTGCCTTTCAAACAAGCCTCTGAAATAATAGAATCTAGAAAATTACCAACCATATGATTCAAATTAAGCCTTAGGAACTACCCACGATTGCAAAGGATTCAGTTTAGGTCATTATTGAAAAAGTCAACAAAAGTCAACCCTCGAGCCCAATTGGTCCAATCCCGAAGTTCGGACTAAAACTCGATTACTCATTCACCCCCGAGCCCGATTATGTAATTTATTTTGGAATCAGACCTCAATTTGAGGTCTAAATCCCCATTTTACAAAAATCCATAATTCTACCCAAGCCCCCAATTCCACCATGAAAACACAAGATCTTTGGTTGAAATCTCAGGAAATATAGTGAAAGATTGAAAGAAACTAGTTTAGAATCACTTACTGATGATTTGGGGAAGAAATGTTCTTTGAAAAATCGCCTCTAGGGTTTCTAAGTTTGAAAATGTGAAAGAATGAAAAAAATCCCGTATAAGTCCCATTTTGATAAGTTGCAGACGTCGCATTTGCGACCTGGGGTTCGCAAATGAGAAGACCTTCACATCTCTGCTTTCATCGCATTTGCGATGAATTGTTCGCAAATGCGACCTCTGACCTTCCGCAAATGTGAACACTTGATCGCTATTGTGATTCTGTACCCTTCTGTCCCACTTCGCAAATGCGAAGTAATTTTTGCAAATGCGAAAATAAGGTGACCTAGCTACTCTTCACAAATGTGATAAGTTGCTCGAAATGCGAACCCATCAGAGGTTGAAAATACGATGCCTAATCTCGCAAATGCAAGATTAGAGGTCTGCACCATAACTGAAATGTCATCTAAGTTTTTCTAAGTCCAAACCACTCCATAGCCTATCCTAAACTCACATGAGCCCTCGGGGCTCTAAACCAACAATGCACACAAGTCTAAAAGATCATATGAACTTACTCGCGCAATCAAATCGCCAAACAATGCCTAGAACTACAAATTTAGCATCAAATCAAAGAAAAATTTTAAGATAATTCATGAACTTCTAATTTCACAATCGGACGTCTGAATCATGTGAAACCATCTTCGTTTCTCACCAAATTAGACAGACAAGTCATAATATGGTATTGGACCTATACCGCGTTCCGGAACGAAAATACGGACCCGATATCCAGAAAGACAAAAATTGGTCAAACATTTTAAAGTCATTAAGCCTTAACTTTCAAATTTCATCAAAGTGCGATAACTCGGGCAAGAGACTTCCGAATTCGATTCCGGACATACGCCCAAGTCACAAATCACGATACAAACCCACCAGGACCGTCACAATACGAATCAACGTCCGTTTTCTCAAAACGTTGACTGAAGTCAACTCAAAAGGATTTTAAGTCAAAATTTCATATTTTCTTAGTTTTTAACATAAAAGCTTTCTGAATAAAGCACCCGGACTGCGCACAAAACGAGGAAGGCTAAAATGAGTTTTTTTATAAAACTAACATTTTATTTCATCAAAAAAATTATCTTTACATATCCATATCCAGATTAATGTTGACCATTAATCTCCTATTTTCTATTACAAAGTTTAAGTCTATGACTACACTAACTTCAATCAATTATAAGCTATGCTAAGGAAAACTATTTAAACTCTCCAATTCTTTTGCCATTTGGTTTTTTTCCTTCCTTGTATGTGCATATGTATAGCAATTTCCTTGCATAGTTCATCAATGTTATATCTGCCTTTGTTGAATCTAATCGAATTCCTTTCGCGCCAAATACAATAAACAGCCATCACAAAAACTATTGTAGTCATCACTACTTTACAATTTTTCCTTTTTGCCAAACTGCCCATCCAGCTCAGTTCACTCTGCTAGCTTCCTGTCTGCCTTGCAATGCCCAGCCATTTCAATAGTTGTCCAATATTTTGTTAGTGTTTGGACAACCAAAGTATAAATTATCAAAAGTTTCCATATTGTTTGCACAGAACACACATTTTAATGAAACTTGAATTCCAAACTTGATGAGTCTATCCACAATTGCTGTCATTTGATGAATAGCCAACCATAGACGAAATTTGAATTTAGGATGAATATGTGTATGTAAATGAATGCTTTTCCATCCAACTTTTGGAAATTGAGGTTGCATCTGAACATAAGCTTTATGTATTTGGAACTTTCCTTGTTTCACTAAGCTCTCCAGTGTAGATATAAGACTACTATGAACTGGCCTCATCTGCTTCACATCTTTCCTTGCCTCTATGATTTTCCTGACCACCCATGCTTCTGTTTTAGGTGTGTTCATTTCTTCAATATTTCTGTTCTTTATATAGTAACTGTGTGCCCATTTGTTCCACAATGTATCTTTCTTCATTGCCAATGCCCAGAGATGTTTCAGTAATGCTGCTTTATTCCATATTCTCATGTTTATGACATTCAAACCTCCAGTATCTCTAGGTTTACATTTCTTGTCCCATGCAATCAAAGCTTTCCTTGAGCAATCAGTTGAACCAGTCCACAGAAAGGTCCTGCATATGGTCTCTATCATCTTCATGATCTTCTTTGGCAATAGTAATATTTGAGCCCAATATGTTTGTATTCCAAACAGCACAGATTTGATGAGTTGAATGCTTCCAGAATATGAGAGCATCCTAGCTGACCATCATCTTACTTTTTTAGTAATCGTTTCCACTAGAGGCATGCATTGGTGGATGTTCAGCTTCCTTGCAGACAATGGAACCCCCAGATATTTAAATGGTATAGAGCCCTCTATATATCCAGTAAGCTCAATAAATTGCTCCTTTATATGATGTGCCACACCATCTATATAAATTGAGCTCTTTTCTGCACTTGCATGCAACCCAGATGCAGCTGAAAACCTATTAAAGGTTTCCTGTAATATAGGGACTGAAGTTATGTCACCCCTGCAAAACATTAACAGATCGTCATCAAAACATATATGTGTCACTCCCAGCTTTTTGCACTTTGGATGGAATGTGAACTCGTTTTGAAAGGACAGTTGGTTCATCTCCCTTTGTAAGTATTCCATAGCAATCACAAAAGGTAAGGAGACATTGGATCTCCTTTCCTTATCCCTCTATTAGCTGGAAAAGGTTTGGTAAGTCCACCATTCAGAACTAAAGAAAAGGACATTGTTTTCACACATTCCATTATCCATAGAATGAACTTCTGAGGGAAGCCAAGATCAGTAAGCATGTATCTGATAAATTGCCAATCCAATGAGTCATAAGCTTTCTTTAGATCCACCTTGAGAACACATCTTGGAGACAAGCCTTTCCTATTATAGCCATTGAATAATTCATGACTAAATAGGATATTATCAACAATACTCATCCCTTCTATAAAAGCAGACTGTGCTTTTCCAATTATAAGCTCAATTACCCTTTTGATTCTTTTAGTCAGGATTTTGGCAATGATTTTGTACACAGTAGTGCAACAAGCAATATGTCTATAATCTTTCACTATTATAGGTGCTGGAACTTTAGGGATCAAAGTTATAGTTGTACAGTTCCATGCTTGCTTCATCTTACCTGTTTGGAAAAAGAATAACACAACATCATATATATCTTGTCTCACTTCCTTCCAATGCTTTGTAAAGAATTCAATTGGGAAGCCATCAACTACAAGAGCTTTATCATTTGGCATGTCTTTCACTGCTTCATCCACCTCAGCATATGTTATTTCATGTGTTAATTCATGTTGTTGTTGTATTGATAGGCATTCTCCTGCTTTGATGAATCTGGTATTAGGACATGGCTTTATTCCAATAGCTTTTCCCATAAGTTGTTTGAAAAGGCATGTGAATTCTTTTTCTACAGCTTTAGGGTCAGTGATCTTAACTCCCAAATCATTATACACAGTAGTAATTATGTTCTTGCTTGCTCTAATCTTTAACTGTACATAGAAATATTTAGAGTTTGAATCCCCATAATCAATCCATGTTACTCTAGCCTTCTGCCTTAGAATTCTCTCCTCTATGACACTCCATTTCTCTAGTTCCTGTAGAGTCCGTTTTCCTGTTCTATCAACACTTGATTGAAAGGATCAAGTATCAAATTTGCCTGAGTACATTCCAACTTCTGTCTTATTTGATTCAATCTGTGTTCATAGCTTTCCATCTCCTTGTTTAGACCTTTAGCCTCAGCTTTTAACTTTTGTAACTTCTGTCATATACCAGTCATAGGATCACTTTCCATCTTCTGTCTCCAAATTGTATCTACCATAGGCTTAAACTCCTTGTTCTCCATTGTTACCATGTACAAATTGAATGGCTTGGGCTATATAGTACTCCTTTTCCATATTTGGACCAAGATAGGTGAGTGATCAGACACTCCAGGCTCTAAAAATTCAGCTTTCACATGCCCATAATCTTTAGTCCATTCAAAATTTCCAAAAGCCCAGTCAATTTTACTATAGACTCTATCATTTGTACTCTGCTTATTACACCAAGTAAAGAAACAAACATTTGTCCTCAATGGAGTCTGTTATATATTATCAATACACTTCTTGAATTCCTGAACCTCCTTCACAGTAACTGGTTGTCCTAACCTATCATCTGTGGTTAGGACATTGTTGAAATCACAACTTATGAGCCAGGGAATTTGAACCTGCCCCCCTATCTTTTGCAGATCATACCATAGACTTGCCCTTTCATGCAGCTTGTTCCTAGCATACACTACAGTCAACATATTCTGATAACAAGTCATTGGATCATTCACTAGGCAATGAATGAATTTCCCATGAATATGAATTATTTTAACTATCAAAGTGGTCTTCCATAACACTCATATTCTCCCATTTTCAGCCTTTGATAGTTACATAAATAACCCCAATCCTTTGCTACGTTATACAGAATATTTTTTGCCTTCTTTTCTTTTATTTTGGTCTCTAGACATCCTAAGATATCTATTTTATTCTTTTACAGAAAGATTCTCAGTTCCTTATGCTTATAGGGCTTATTCAACCCTCTTATGTTCCAAGTACTTATAATCATGGTGGTTTTTGTAAAGGATCAGAGTTCATCACCCCTCCCTGTACAGAATTTTGCCCACACTCTTCCAATATTATGAATCTATTAGAAGTGCTAGCTTCACCATTTATAGCCTGCTGTATAACTGGAGTGTTCTGACTTTCACTACCTTCATGTCATCATCCTCCTTTGATCTGATTCATTAGCTGTGTTCTGCTTTCCTTTGTCAATTTCTGTTGAAGGTTGTTCTTCAATCATCTCTCAAATCCCCTCTTCTTGTTCCTGCAGATCCTTTGGCTTCCATTCCTGAATAACTTTATTCCTTCTACCTCTATTCCTTCTTTTAGGATTCTTGAATTCAATATCTTCATGATGTTTATTTGACTTCCAGCACTAAAAGATATCATGACCAAAATGTAAGCATTCACTACAGAATTTTGGCTTCCATTCATACAATATTTCCTGTTGTCGAGTACCAGTAGGAGTTACAATCTCAAAATTCTCTACTAATGGCTTTGTAATGTCAACTTTCACAAGCACTCTAGCATAGGAAATTTTTTCCAGTTCTGCTGTAAATTTATCAGTGTACATTGGTAAACCAACAACACTAGCCACCTTACTCAATGCATCATCAGTCTACTACCCAACTGATAGACTAGGAAAATGAATCCACAAAGGGATAGTAGTGATACATTTAGGATCAAAGTGGAAATCTCTTTCCCAGTTTTGCAAAATGAACGGCTTGTTATGATATAAATATGGCCCTGCTTGCATAGTTGTATCTCTTTCCTCTACTGTTGTGAATCAAAATACATAATATCCATCTTGGTGATATAGAATTTAGGGTTTAGTGATAAAATCCCACATTGATTCTACATAGTTCTCCATAGATTTCTCATACGGAGCATCACCAAGTACATATCCAATTAGTGCAGTCGCCCAGTATTCATTTAGCTCAGTTACATATGCTTCCTCTATTTGAATGACAACATTACCATCTCTATGACTTGGAGGAACATACTCCAGCCTCATCCCCATCCGAGAGTTACGATTCTGCTGTCTAAGCTCCTTTGCATGCAAGTCCTTCTCCTTCCCCACCTCTGTTGTTGCTATAAGATCTGGATCTGGAGATGGCTTTTAAGATCCAGCTTCAGAAAATTGCAATCGTTGTGGACTGGTTAGCAATTGATCCTTACATTTTTTTAGTTTCCTTCTCTTTTACAGCATTTGTACTGTTCCATTTGTTACTGTTACCTTCATCGTCCACACTTAGCTCCTTTTCCTCTTGAATTGGTTGGAACATAGTTGGTAGAAAACTTCTAAAGGTCAACGGAGTGAGAGTCTGCATCGCTAAGTTCGTCGGTGTTATAGCAGCAGTCACCGAAGTTGCTTGTTTGCGTCTCTTTGAAATCGATGGTGCACGTTAACCTTCCATGGCTTATCGTGCGCCGAGAGCATTTAGAGCAATCAGAATTCTTATTTACTTTAAAAATTTCCAACCATCGCTAAAAATGAGGTATTTAAGGCTTCAAAGCGCAGAAGTAGGTTTTAAAACATAAGATGACCTATCGGGTCTTCTCACTATTAGTCTTGAATTTGGATGACTTCACTAATCTTTAGATGCCGGAGAAAATCATAATATAAAAAAAGAAAGAGGAAAAAGGGAAAAAACTTTATTGACAAAATATTGCCCCAAAATTACCGGTGCTTGTGTTGAAAAGCTATTGTTTCAGTTAGCCCCCGTTAAATGAAAACACAATTCCTTTACTATATTCATGATTAGCACAACAACATATATGGTTGGCTATACAAAAGTTTAACACCATTGCAGCTATCAACATGGTCCTGAATTGTCGAAATTGTGGATTAGAAAATGTCACATTTTGTCGGGGCATTTGCATCTATACTCAAGTTTTGGGTCACATTTTAACTTATACCGTCTTTGCAGAAAAAAATTGCAAGTGTACCTATTTTTCGGGTAACTTCAGACATACGGGCCTAAAGTAGTAAAAATTTATGTCTGGAGTTTTAAATTCAGAATTTTTTGCATAAAGTGTAGCCTTATCAAAGCAAAACTTCAGATATTTTTGCCTGAAGTTTGGCCAGACTTGCAAAGGAAATCACACAAACGTCAGTTCATAGTGCAAGGGTAAACTTCTGTTCAATTGTGTATATCTGAAGTTTGAACTTCAGAATTTTTTGGCTGAAGTGTAGCCTTATCAAAGCAAAACGTAAGATATTTTTGCCTGAAGTTTGGCCTGACTTGCAAAGGAAATCACGCAAACTTTAGTTCATAGTGCACGGGAAAACTTTACTTCAATTGTGTATGTCTGAAGTTTGAACTTCAGAATTTTTACCTGAAGTGTAGCCTTATCAAAGCAAAACATCAAGTTTCTCCTGACTTGCAAAGGCAATCATGCAAACTTCAATTCATATGCAAGGGAAAACTTCAGTTCAATCGTATATGTCTGAAGTTTGAACTTCAGAATTTTTTGCATGAAGTGTAGCCCTATCAAAGAAAAACTTCAGATATTTTAGCCTAATGTTTGGCCTGACTTGCAAAGGCAATCGAGAAAACTCCAGTTCATAGCAAGGGAAAACTTCAGTTCAATGCCTACTAGGAGACATGCTTTGCGAAATTCTTGATGTATTATACAAACTGTGCTCTATAAGCACAAAAATTGTATTAGTTGTATAGCTTCACTTGTTACTTTGTACAAAATCTCGGGTAATCACCGTGGACTTCACTATAAATTTATGGTTACTGACATCAACTGTCCTCAAAAGAGTAGATACGCATTAGCATTTGCAGATATTGTTTGTGCTTAACGACTTCTGAGGTGAGGCTCTTTGAACATTTTCATGTGAATATACATAGAAGAGGCAGGCTTATTTTTCCATGAAATAACCATTCAATATGTCAGGAGGAAGAAGAAGAGGAAAAGAAGAAAGGTCTGCCTCCTTTTCGTGCATTCAATATGGCAGGCCTATTTGGCCATGAAAGAAGAAGAAGAGGATAAGAAGAAGAGGAAGAAAGGAGCGCATAGGTTAGCAGGAAGAAGAGGAGGCGTCTAAAGTTGTCAAAATTAGGGTATCGGTTAAAGAATTTTAAGAATATGGGCATAGGTTAAATGGGGGCGACCAAATAGGCCGCCCCGTGCAATTTTTACCATTTTGTTTATGCTTTTTATAATTGGACTTTGGGTTTAATTCAATCCCAAAAGCTAGCTCGTCAGGTAATAAAGATTGCTCAAAGACATATAAGGAGACAAATAGCCTCCCCCACACCCACCGATGTAGGACTCAACACCCTCCCCGCCCCTCCCCCAACCACACCCAAGGCCAGCATATTGGAGTGTGGGAATAAATGGGAGCCCAACAATGATAACGATAAATTGGGGTGGGTCTGACCCTAATATCATAATAAATAAACCTTGGACCTAATTTAATCTCAAAAGCCAACTCATGAGGTGAGGATTTCCGTCACATAAAGAGACAAATGACCTCCAACACCCACCGATGTGGACTCAACATGTTTTGTTTTTTCGTGAGTTTTAATTTGGAATTGGTTTTCAGTTGTTTTCGAAGAATTGGGTAATTCTGTTTTCGAGCTTTTTCAGTTTTCTTGTCTTGTTTTTATAAACAAGGCTTGTGACATGTCTATTACAATGTTTGGTTTGAAGAATGTGACATAAAAACTTGATATTTTTGTGCAATAGAAACCAAAATTCATTATTCAATCACCTACCGCCCGAGGCTTGACAAGGAGTCAGAATTGTTCAGTGGTTGCTATGGGAATTTTTGCAATGGCCGGAGACACTACAATTGAGATATCTAGTTTAGAGACTTTTACAATCGTGAATTAGTTTCAACTACTTCCTCGATTTCATTGTATTTGAAGCTTTTCGGAGTACGAGAGTCAAAGTTGATTCATTTTCGGTATGAATTCGAATGGGAATACTTTAGATTTTTTAAAGAAAAATTCACATATTTAGAAACTACATAAAAACTATTACAAGTCACAATAGCTAATAATTCAAAATATTTAAAAACTATTTGCAAAAAATATGATAAAAAATAACCATGTTTGACTTCTGAATTAGTAAAGAATCATTATTTTTGAAACCGAAGGAGTATATGTTATTGGAGGACTTACCGGGGTAATCTTCAGAGGAAGAGATCAAGTTTTGCTTTAACTTAGTACCCCTCCCCGGCCCAACAAAAAGACTATATATATGTTATGGCATTCAAACCTAATAGCTTTTGGTTGAGATCTCGTATGTCCTAAAAAACTCACCAAGTATAAGTAATATATTCGAATTCAGTAAAACAAATGTGTACTATGTTAAAATCCTGAAGTCGAATATTTAAAGTTCAAAATCCGAATCTACCTTTGACTATATCCATATGTACCACCTTGCACATGCTGCCTACAAGATCACTAAGGAGTCCTTTGGTAGGGTTTTAAGATTAGTACTTAAGGGTCTATTAGTAATGCTGCGATTACTAACTGAAAAATGGGCGAAATATTTCTCAAATTACAAAGGAGTGATTTACAAGAATCGCCTTGGAAGTGAGTGATTTTAATTTTTTGACTATATTTGCTTATGGCCAGAACCTCAATTTTAACATGTGTTGCCCCTCGCTTGCTCTATGGGCATCACTTTTGATTTTTGACCTTAAAAGTTTTCTCGTGGAGCAAGCGGGGATAAAAAAATCAAGACAATCCATTTTCAAGGTCATTAAATATAATTTCTTACTCCCTTTGGTCCATAATAAGTGACCATTTTACCTTTGGCACACCATAAGTCATTAAAATGCATAACCTAGTTTATCAGTTTCTTTAGTGCTTAGTTGTGTAATTAACAATACTTATATGTTGTACTTATATATGTTACCATAACCTATATAGTATTTTCAGATTATTTTAACTTTTATTATAACTTATTAATTAGTAATATTTTCTTTAAGCGATTTTATTATTTGTGTTATTGAATATTTAAATACAACGCTACGACTAACCTCATATTATTGTGTTAATTTTTTGGAAAATACACTATATAGTTGTATCCTACTATGACTAAAGATATATTTGAAGTACAAGTTACAGAATTTGTGCTATGAAGACTTTACCGGCAGAGGCGGATCCAGAATTTAAATTCTATGGGTTCAGCTTTTAAAGTTTTTAGTATAGAATCCATTATATTTTAAAAGTTATGGGTTGGTATATACTATTTTTGCAATTTTGATAAAATTTTACATGTAAAGTTTTACTCCGCATCAAAAGTTATGGGTTCAATTGAACCCGTCTGTAATATGCTAGGTTCGCCCCTGTTTACCGAGAAAGAACCCGAAAACCCGAAAAAAATCGAAAAACCCGAGAAAAATCAAGATTGAAAAATCCAACTTTATTGGTTTGGTTTATAGATTTAAAAATCCGACATCATTTGTTTTGTTTGGTAATTGAAAAATCTGAACCAATCGGACCTAAGTACACCCTAATATGTAGAACATTAAGCATACTGGTCTTTCTATCCCAATATATAGGATATTTGATTGTATCACGACCCAAAATTCATTAGAGGTCGTGATGGAGCCGGACACCGCTATCAGGCAAGCCAACACTAAATACTTAATTTGGTTCTCATTTTAATATTTTTGAAATCGTATTTCCTTCTCATAAATAGGAAAAGATAGAATTTACAGAATAAATAATAATATTCTTAAAAATTTCAATACCGAACAACCCATAATCGCCCCAAAACCCGGTGTCACAAGTGCATGAGCATCAACTAGGAATATAAAATAAAATACAACATATGTCCGGAATACAAATTGGACAGAAAAAATATAAATACTCTGAGGGAGACTCTTCTGGTTACGGGTCGTAGTATGAAATGCAGCTCACCTAAGTCCCCGCATGTATACACGCATCTACCTTCACAAAGTTGGTAAACATATATGTACCTGCACAAAAATATGCACCAAATGTGATATGAGTACGTAAATCAACGCATTCCCAGTAAGTATCCCATCTAACCTCGAAGAAGTAGTGAGAGGGGTCCTAAGACACACACTATGGGCTAACAATACCGTTATTATAATTTGCAGGGATTTTATAGAACGGTTGTAAACTCAATAACATTAAGTAGTAAACAATCATGTTATTAATAGAAGTTTCCGACTTTATTTTTTCCCGTCATTTAACACTTTGTTTCTCAGGCCAATGAAGCAATAACAAGTATTACTAATTCCAATGATTTATCATGCGCAAACAATGCCGAGGTCATACGGCCCGTTGCAACATAAATATTTAAACTGTGCACTGTCGAGGGTCGAACGACACAAACCATAGATGCATCTATCTGCTACCGAGGCGTTCGACCCGCTCCACAAAAACGAAAATATATTTAAAGAAACCAATTCAAGATTCACTAAGGCTTATTCAAGGACATACTGATTCTCATTAACAGTCAAGAAAATGAAGTTTAACCTTTTCCATTTCTTTTATCAAGTTTAATGATATAAGAAATTAAATTAACAAGTAGGATGCAACATCGCAAGTATAACATGATTTGAGACCTAGACTACTCGGGCATAAGCATAATAGTAGCTATGCACGGACTCTCGTGATGTCGTCCGTACATAGCCCCCACAAATAGGAGCACATAATAATTTGATCACCTATGGGGTTATTTTCCTCTTATAATGTTAGAAAGGAGACTTACCTCGCTCCGAAGTCCCATAACCAGCTCCAACACCCTTCCAACAACTCAAATCGATGCCCATCGCTCCAAAACTAGTCAATAAATATGCAAATCCATAAATATATACTCTAATACTCATTATAATTCAATTCACAACAATTCCCAACTCCGCTCGAAAAGTTGATAAAGAAAATCACCCTGGGGCCCACGTGCCCAGATTCTTAAATTTTCCGAAGATAAACTTTACCCATAACACTACGAACTCATAATATTCAAAATTCCATGTCCAATTTCGTGGTCATAATCCAAAAATACCAATTTCTAGGTTTTTCTTCAAAATCCCAAATTTCTATAAACTTTCATGTCTAAATCCATATATAATCCAAGTGTATAACTTGTAATAGGTGGGAGTCACTTACCTCGACATAGATGACGAAAATCTCCCCTCCAAGAGCTCCAAAAATCGCCCAACCAAATGAAAAATTGAGGAAAAGGGCCAAATCCCGTCCTTAAAACAATTTGCCCAGGCCAGGCCCTTCTTCGCATTCGCGATCAGAGCCTCGCTTTTGCGAAGGCTTTAGACTCCACTTCTTCGCGTTCAAGGCTGAAGTTCCGCGTTCGCGAAGTCCAAACTACTCAAGGCCTCCGCTCCCTCTTTCTTCTTCGCATTCCCGACCCTTGTGTCGCGTTTGTGTAAGCTTGCTCCAGTTCCCCCTCCGTGTCGCGACTTCTGTGTCGCGATCGCGTAGAATAAAAACTCTCAGGCCTCATTTCCTCTTCACGAACGTGTGAGACCCTTCGCGTTCGCGAAGGACAACACCAGACACCAGCATCAGCCATTTCGAAACATGAAAAAATGGTTTTGAAACCACTATGAATCACATTCGAGCCCCCCAGGATCCCGTCCAATCACACAACTCAGTCCCATAACATAACAAGGACCTGCTCGAGTCCTCAAATCACATCAAATAACATCAAAATCATGAATCGAACCCCAATTCAAGCTTAATGAACTTCTAGAACTTCAAACTTCTACATTCGATGTTGAAACCTACCAAATAATGTCCGTTTGGCCTCAATTTTGCGCCCAAATGACATTCAAAATTGCGGATCTACTCAAACTTGCGGAATCGGAATTCGACCCCGATATAAAAAGTCCACTCCCGATCAAACTTCTCAAAAACCTTTAAATTTCTATCTTTCGCCAAATGACATCGAAATGACCCACGGACCTCCAAATCCACTTCTGGACGCGCTCCCAATACTAGAATAATCATACAGAGCTATTCCCAGACTCGGAATCCCAAACGGACATCGATAATATTTAAATACACCTCAACCCAAATTTATGAAATTCTTCCAAAATGCCGATTAGCACAATAGGCGTCGAAACACTCCCGGGTCATCCAAAGCGACATACGCCTAAATCCAAAATCATCATATGAACTTACTGGAACCTACCAATACCGATTCCGAGGTCGTTTACTCAAAAATTACACTTGAGTGAATTCCTCCAACTCAAGGCTTCCGAAATTAGAATTTTCTTTCCAAATCAACCCCGAACTTCCCGAAATTCAATTCTGACCACGCGTACAAGTCATAATACCTAACGTGAAGCTACTCACGGCCCCAAACCGCCGAACGACGCAAGAGAGCTCAAAACGACCGGTCTGGTCATTGCATTCTCACCCACTTAACCATACGAACATGTTAAGAACTGCTCCAAAGTTGTCCAAAATCACGGTTTAACACCTCGTGCACCTACCCGTGCTATCACAACCCAATTGAGCATATCAGCTCGAGCAAACCTGTAAATCCTCCTTCTTATTTAGTCAAATAAGCCTTAGAGCCAAATTCCAACATCTGAAATCTTCTACCAAGTCTGTTCCAACATACGAACACTGTATCCATCACTACACAATGTACCAATACATGATTGTATACTCTTACCGAATTCACACCATACACCGCATTATTCACATAACCATAACGACATCCCCTAACAACAATAGCCGGAATCCCACAAATCTGATGCCGACAACACACCTCATGAATCATACAAGCTCGTCCAACTCTCGCAATACTGCCACAACAGAAGAGATGTTAGAAACTCGTAACCACCTGTCGAATCACAAGTCATGGAGTCTCTCCTTCCAACAAGAACCATTACGTCATTCTGATGCCACAATGTGCCAACAAGCTACAAACTTGAATGTGATACATAAGGAAACGAACTTCGGAAAGAAATACTCAACCCACATAACTAATTAAACAACCAAAAATATACTATGAACCTTCCCCAGAATATGAGAAGCAAAATACACAATAATAGACATGTGAAACTGTACTCAACATCACATTGTTGCAGTGCGTAATCCGATCCACACATGATACCGTTGCGGTGTGCAACCCGATCCAACCATGATACCCCTGGCTGTGTGCCACCCGATCAAAAAAACATACCCGTGGCGGCGTGCCAACCGATCCACACATAATAATATATAAGGAAATACTTACCAAGCTAAAATGATCATACCTGTGAAATACCCAATTATCAACCACAAGCACGCTAAGTGCATAAATACAAATCCCTGGGAGATAGATAGCACCATACGCTACGAAGCTCAAGCACAAATAAGGTGCGATAGATGACCTGTATCTTGAAAGCTATCCTTCTCTCACAACACCATAAATTACCCGGGATATCAATACGAGTGCGAATAATCGAACGACCTCAACACCCACCTATCATAATATAGATTACACGGAATAGCAGACGACATAAATAATATCCAGGGCCCGAAGATTCTTCCGTAAACAACGCTAAGAGGAAATGAACACATCCGGCCTGATATAGAGTCCACATTCACATTTAGATCCACCCACGGACCACAAGATGATTCTGACCGTACTGCACTGGGCTAATAACCTTTCAGGGATCCACACTAACCCTCTTTCCCGTGACGCATAAGAACAACCGTCAATCCGGAACAAACATTCAGAGTTTGCAACCAAATGAATAGTGCGCCTTCCAGGCTTAACTTATCATATTAGCGATAGTACCAAAATCTCCATACTTGGCTTCAATCTTCAATCAATCAAGTGACTACATGTCACACTTATACAATCTTCCCGTGGGATACGCTCTCACGACCTTCCGGCACATCCATACCACCGGCCATACAATTTTGTAAAGCGAATCAAGAATCCTCAAATCAGTACACAAAGATTTTTACATAGTACACTGATACCAGGTGACACTAAAGACAATAACATCTTACTCTAAACATTTGAATCCCTTCCTGCTCACCCAAGCTCATAACATTCTTATCTACACCGAACCGGAACCTCGATCCTCAACATCCTATTCCCAGGTTGTTCATTGCACCTAACATGAAAATACTCGAGAATACAAGAATTCCATCATAACTCGTGAACCACTAATAGAATAAACACTCCAGCATATAGAAACCTTTCACTTAACTCATTTCACGAGAACCATTGCAACACGTGACTGAATTCCCATAATTGCCAAAAATACAAACCTCGAGTAGTGGTCTAACCCACCATAATTCTCCCGGGATCCATATACACATAACAGGCCATAATACTCGAATGCCTCCATACAAAATCAATTACGGTGTCCGTCAACCTCGCGTGTACCGCCACAAATCACATATATAACTTAACACGTTGAAAGAACTGTTCATTACCACTCTCATGCAAATTCAACCATTGCTAATCGATTCGACTTCTTCTAATTTACTCTGGACTTGCCTTAAGAATAATAGCAGTTCCATTCAAACATAAAAAACTCAAATCTGCACTCATCTTGAGGGACCTTATTTCACGAGACCACATTGTCCCATAACCCAAAAACCATCTCATACCCTTTTTGTGCGACACTCGTATCTTCAACTAGTACACTCATTCTGATAAATCCCTCCATAGATCCGAAGTTATCTTTCCCCATTCCTCCAATGCTACAAGACCGAAAATAACATGGAACACTCCAAGCCCCTTTCATAACCCACTACGAAAGGTCGATATTTAACCCTACTACAGACTCGAAATCCTTAGGCGCCGCACTTTAACTTTTGAATCCACTAGGACCATTGATGAGAGTCGCCCACTCTGACTTGGTCCCGAATATAATCAAACTCTAAGGCCCTGCTAGCACATTAACATCCTCTCATCGAAGTACCCGGTTGAATCATCTTTCTTGTACATCACATCTAACAAAACATAAACTTTGAGTCTTCCCAAAACCTTAACAAGAATAGATAAGGCCGAAGATAGCACACCTCCCTCAAACCCTTTGCTCGATTTCCCACTGTTGTTTCCTTTCCTTAGTCGTAATAACCCACTAATATGCCGATAACCAGAAACCTCATAAGTAGACAATCATGCAATCAAATCGTAGGTGGTTGGGCTCTCCTACTTAGCTTGAAGCTACCATTAAACCTGGAATCTACCAAGATTCTTTCTTCCTCATTGACATGATCTCGCACAATCGACCTGCCAAACTTTTCGAAACCTTTATGTTAAACACTTCATGAACACTCTGAATCACTAGCCACGTGCATATATTCGACCTCTTTTTGGATAGTCAGTAGAAATTCTTCGTAGGAGCTTTGTCAACACCACGCAACCGCTAACCTGCTCACAGGAGATAACCCACCTATGGAAACTCCATGCCGACATAATCCAACAACGCTGCACTGGGTACAATTACTACGAAATCAGTAAACCATCTCGAGCCCCTGCTCATGTACCAGTTGTACAAGTTCGCTCACTCCCCATTGACATTAATTAAAAAGTGCGACAATATATTCCAATCCGAAGTCAAATTGCGTTCATTTTCATATCCAGCAACTCCTTTTCATTGTATCCAACCTTTCCCCAGTATAGTAGCCAACATTCCAAATTGAGTCCGTAGACCTAGTCACTGTCCACCATGAATCCCAAATTTCTCCAAACTTTCCTCAAGACGTGTAGTCATCCTACCACGTAACTCATATGCTACCTTTTCACTCTCCCACATTGGTTCAACCATTTCCTTTAAGCAACTCCTCAACTTCTAGTTTTCACAGTTGACCTTCTAGAAATTCAACCACCGCAAAACACCTCACACATATCCTTCCTCGTCCTTTGTCGCCCAATTGTTGCACCAATTCCGAATCCATCTCTGTAACATCCGAACAAATGAGCCGTTGACAAATCTAAACCTCTTAGAATATCATCTTTCTCGAGCCATTAATACTAGAAGTACCAATTCAATTCTGAAATCGCTACACTATGTTATCTCTGACAACCGAATCTCAGGCACCATTTCACAATACCCTGCCCCAAAGGAAAATTGAAGAAGGCCATAACATCGGCGAACATTAACGCATTCAACAAGGATGATGACACCACATCACAATTGAGAAATCTACCATGCTCGAAAAACCAAGCCTCATTACTCCATCAACCCAAACCTGAACATTCTAGTCCGATTGTCTTTCCTCCACCAGAAGTAAAATACTGAATCTCTAAATCGTGCACTATGTAAAACCTCCTTTCATGTCATTCACTGCCTCGATGCCTAGTCAAACATCCTACCATTACACAAACACTCTGTGATAGCAACACACGAATAGTCATAACAATCAATACCAAATCTAAAAACTTTAGGTAATACTGATAATGAGCTGAAATGACAGGAGGGCCTTCCAAAAGACGACGGTAATAACGTAATCAAATATACATGTAGAAACATCTTGCAGCACATCTGTAGTACCATGACAATTCGTCGATTCCCAATCCATAACAAGCGCTTCACATCGCATAAGATTGAATAGGAAAGAAATAAAAGTACAAGCATCAATAGGATCAATTCGCACAATGGGGAATCAAGAAGGGAAGTGCTCCTAATAGCCTTGTAGCCTTTCGAAGATAAGTACTGATGTCTCTGTACCGATCCGCAAGACTCTACTAGACTTTCTCATGACTCGTGAGACCTAAGTGAACCTAGTGCTCTAATACCATGTTATCACGATCCAAAATCAATTAAAGGTCATGATGGCGCCGGACACCGCTGTAAGGCAAGCCAACACTAAATATATAATTTGGTTCTCATTTTAATATTTTTGAAATCATATTTTCCTTCTCATAAATAGTAAAAGATGGAATATACAAAGTAAAAAAATAATATTCTTAACAATATCATTACAGAATAACCCATAATCGCCCCAAAACCTGGTGTCACAAGTGCATGAGCATCAACTAGGAATATAAAATGAAATACAGCATCTGTCCAGAATACAAATTGGACAGGAAAAATATAAATACTATGAGGGAGACTATGCTGGCTGGGGTCATAGTATGGAATGCAGCTCACCTAAGTCCCCGCATGTATACAGGCCTGTCGCGCCCCCTTTTTCTCACGAAATCATGTTTTGACATTTGACAACTCCTTTTGAGAAGGGAAAGGAATTGGTTATTGGGAGATTCGCCACCTAACGGATTAAGGTGCGTTAGGCCACGTATTGTAAATAACTCAGATTATACTAGTTTGCATAACCAGAGATCGGGTAAGGACTCAAATTACCTCGAGGGGAAGGTATTAGTCACCCCTCGAGGTCTACAATGGTGGGTCCTAGCCGTACTTAACGTATGTGAATTAGTCTAACAAAGAAAGCGAAGGCGTTGTTTAATAGGGATGAGGGGTCCTAAGTTTTTTAGCCTATAGGATCACCCCGTGCAACATAAATAATACTTCGTAACTCCCCCAAGACGGGGATGTTACTCATATTATTCAGCGGGCACAGACTATCATCTCCTGCTACCCGATTACTATCTTTGAGTTTTTACCTAAAATGCTTTAATCAATTCTAACTCGTGTCCTATGCGTGCACTACCTGTCCCTTACCTATGGTCCTAGAGGAATTGGGACCTCTATTTTTTAGATGGTTCTAGACTCAACCTAGATTGCTCAAAATTGTAAAACTAAGCGACATATAAAACATATTGGACTTTTCATTCAAAAGCGGATAAATGCTCAACTTAGCCCCCACACATAAGGAAAAAAATGCACGTGGACAGATTGGGAGTGTTGGAAGTTCAATCAATTAAGGATATTAGATCCTGTTGATATGATTTCTACGTGATTCTGGATTTTTAAAGCATGCTGACAGTTTATGCAAAGTATTTCTAGGTAATTCTTTAATGTAAACGTGGACAGTAATTCCTAGGTGATCCTGTAATTGCCTATTGATTTCAATTAGAGAATTTGAACCTATAGGCAGGTTATATAAGTGATTGAATCGACAGTTGACAACAAAAAACCTCATAATTATTACTTACTCCTATAGGTATTCTTTCTAATGGTAATTGACAAGGCTTTAGGCAGGTTCCAGTTTTAGCATTCGACACAAATGATAGTTATCCCTATAAGCGTGAGTTATACCTTTAGCGATTGGGTATGTGTATTACTTCCTAAAGACATGCATATTAACTAGGCGATCATGAAAATTGATTAAAGTCTATAGACATGATTTCTAAGCAAGCATATGTGAGTATGCTGTAATTTAAACTAGATTATTGCATTTTCTATAGGCGTGGTTTCTAATCGTGTGAAGCAAAGAAAACAAGATATCACAGAATTTGTTTGAGTCAAAATGAAATCCATATAGGCAGGTTTCTAACCATGTGATGGAAGACTTAAACATTTAGACAAATTTTGGCACACAATTTCTGGGCATAAAACAAAACCTACATGCATGTTATCTAACATAATAGTAGCAGAAAAAACCTAAATGCATGTTATCTACCCACAGAATATCAAATAAACCCACATCCCAATTTTATTATCACCCCAATTGTTATTACAAATAATTATTACAGACCAGAATTAATTGAATAAATTACCAAGTAGTAAACTATAGGAAGCTTCAGCAGACTTAAAACGACATCTGGATGGGCCAGACCCTTCAATTCACAGCTTTTCCAAAAGACAGTGTTCATAGAACCACAAAGCAATTGACTCACTTGTGTTTTACAACATAAGCATACCAAGCCCATTCCTCTAGTGTGTCAGAGTTTCCAAGGGCTTCATGAACCCCGGGAAGTGCTCACACTAGAGGGAAAATATCAGAATCAGTTTAAGGGAAAATCATGGACCAAATCCTGGTGTGTCAGAGTTCACGAGGGTCTCATAGGAACCCTGAGCAGTGCTCACACCAAGAAATCCAAGCACAGTACTCAAATTAATTTAGCAAAGATTTTGGGATTCAAAAGAATGCAAGAAAGGATTTGGAGTCAGACTTAGGGGTTGGAGTCACACACAGAAACATAGATAAACATTTTGAAACCAAATAGTTGGACTCTAGCAAGTTTTAAATTTTAACACAGACAATAAAGGATTCAGATTAGGATAAGTTATGAAAATAACATGTTGGTGATTAGTAAGAACTAATAGCACAGTGAGCACATGAGTCAATGGAATGACATACTAACAGATTCGAAAATAAACATACGAGATAAATGTTGAGCCAGTTTAAGGAAAGATAGTAGACATACTTGGAGATACACATAATTAACAGGTTATATCAATTAGTCCGTTAAGTTAAACAAGTCTAACACACATAGAGCAAGGAATCTAGTAGCATATTGAACAATTGAAATGGTAGAGAGGTTTCAGTGACTTACTTGTTCGAATTAAACAGAGAAAGGTTAAGAAATGAGGTAGTGATCATCAATAACAACAAACAACAATGGAGATTTCTGGCCTTGTCTTTCAGCCGGCCAGTAATCAAAACAGAGTATAATAGCAGTATAGAGTACAGAGTTTTAGTGAAATTGGTTACGAGTTCTCAATCATGTTCTAAGGGGAAAGAGGGAAGGGGTTTAAATAGCCTTAGACTAGGGTACACAAACATGGAAATAATCAATCAACTTATTTAAGGAAAAACTCAACACATTATTAAGGAAAGTCAGAAATAACAGTGCATAGACGAGTATAACAATAATCAAAACAGGTCTGGGAACAACTAAGGCAAGTAGTCATAGATATCCAGAATCAGCAGGAAAATAAAGAATCGAAACCCTAATTTATAGGGTAAGTAAACAGATGCATATAGATACTCGATGTTGATACCCAATTTTCCTCAAATTATTTTCAAACTTGCACATACACTTTCAAAATCACTTTTCATAATAACTGGTATTTTTTTAATATTTTTCATATTTGTTATATTCAATTATTATTCATAAATTGTATTATGAATAATTTCAAAATGTTTCCCAGCTCAATATACCATTTTTAATCCTATTAGGATTTAATCATTTCACAAATTAACCAATTTGGCATTATTTAGCTATAATTAAACAATATTTGCAATTATAGCCTAATTGTACATTTATGCTATTTTAATTCGACAATTAGTCATTTTATATTTTTATATTAGCTAATTACCTTAATTTTCATCTATGTAGCATTAATTTCATTTTTATATGATTATTAGCTATTTTTATTAATTATTTATTTGATTTGATGGGTATTTAACGATTAGCCATTTTTATTTAAAACATAGCCTAAATTAAACCCAACCCACCTGATTTAATTAACCCAATTAACCCCAGCCCAACCCCACGACTAATCTGAGCCATTGATCAATCAAAATCAACGGCCCAAATTAGTGTTACCATAATTAAACCTAGACTAACTCCTCCCCCCTCCCCCCCAACCCCTCATTTCACTCGGTCTCTCATCTCTCTACTCCCTCTCTCTATCTCTCTAGCTCTCTATGGACTTCTGGTCTCTTCTCCGGCTCCGATGAGCCCTTTTATCTTCTCCGGCTACCTCTCCACCGGAGGCCATGGAATCCTCACCACCCTCCTGTCTCCTATGGTTCCTTTACGACCGGTGTTGTTATTCCTAAGGTCTTCATACCTGGATTCACTCTCCTTCCCCCCTGGGCCTGTACTCACCATTCTCCGGCCACCTCCGGCTGTCCGAGTAAGATCTATGACTTTTGGGGTTTAGACCAGTAATGTTTTGAGGTTTTGTTATCTTTTTGGGTTCTCTTTAAAACCATAACTCTTAAAAATCTCTGATTCTTTTAGATCTATGATATATCTGTGTATATTTTAAGCTATCTCGTTGTTTTCTCAAAGATTTTCAGATGTTCTCTAAAATGACTCTTCGTTTTCAAAACTAGGGTTTCATGACCCCTTTCTGAAACGATTTTCCTATAATTGTTTAGTGTCATTCTATGATTCCTACTGTGTTTTAGCGATTTATTTAGGTTTCTCAATCATGTTTAACTTGTTGTGTTGAAACCCCTAATTCCTAGTCCTAAACCCTAAGTCCCTGATTTTGTCTGTGATAATATTGTTTGCATATGTGTTTGTGTTTCATGAGCTTTCTGATTCACTGATGTTTTACCCTATGTTATTCATCTATGTCTTTGATTTCCCCTACTTTCCTGTATATCTTACTGTTTACCCTATAAGTTCATGTGAATCCCTAATCTCATATGCTTTCACCGCTAGGGTTTCAGACCTCTTGCCTGTTATTTATTCAATACATACTACTTTCCTTTAATTGATGTTATTCCTGATTCTCTGTAGTTTCAGCTTATTAGTGTTCCTGACTTATTATTTGAATCCCTGGATCCTTGTGATTTGAAACCTTACTGAGTCCTCATGGGATATTCTTACTAATTCCCGACCTTAGTCCATTTCTTACCTTGTTATACGATTAATTTGCAGTTAATTGATTCCCATTCCCTTAATTAGAATCTGTGAACCTAGCCTCTATTGTATGCTTGTACTGGGTTGAAATTGTTCCCTTATATGTTATATACATGTCACATATGGGAACTTTCCTTATTTGCTATTTTCCCACTAACCGTTTGAACTTAACCTCTTCAATTAAGGAGTACTTATGTTAATTTTACACTATTCTAAATATTCCTCTAAGCTACATATGGTATCTTCCTTATTTGCGGTCAGTTAAATACCGTTTGAACTTAATTCCTCCAATTAAGGGACACCTATACTAAATGTGTACTGATTGATACCCAGTCCCTTAATTAATGGTTAATTTGATTTCCTACCTTATTCACTACTCGTTTTCAAAAACTATAAAGACACTGCTATTTCCATTAACAAAAAAAAGATACCTTGTTCGATTCTCTTTACTCACACACAAATTCTATTTCTCCTCTTGATTGCTTGCTATTACTAGTCGGCTGGACGCCAAGACTAGTTATTCTACTTGTTTACTTCCTACTCTGTAGTTGTTGACTTCAACCGGTATGTTTCCAATTTATATTTAAAGTCTCCAAAACAATATGTTTATTCGGGTACTACGATTCATCTTGTTTCTGATCTTCTTTTATTTATGGCTTTGTTGTCCTACTTGCAACTAACTTGTATACTTGTGGTCTTACCATTTCCCTTTAGCAGGTGTACTCCCTCTTATGCGTTTCAATGTCATCCTGTTTATGTCTTCTGTGATCCCTAGTATATTACAATTACATTGTGTATTACTTAGCCTCCCTGTAGTCTTGAACACATGCTATACTCTAAATTGTTTTCTTAAACCTATGTGTAATCATGTACTACCCTCTCCCAATACTCACTAGAATCTGATTATGTTTAGATCTTGGCATGAATTCTTGGTGACCAACTATGTTTATGACTTTTCAGACTCAATACTAGTTTGTGACACTTTAATGCTAACATATTTCTATGTGTCCCCAATTCCCACTGTCCCTGAGTGAATTCATTGTTTGGATATGTTGGAGCGGTTCAAGTTGTTTGCTGATTTTTCCAAAGATGTCTACCTTATACTCAGGCTGTTTTCATTACTGATCAAAACCTTTTTTTTAGAAAACTTCTTCACTTACTGAATCAACCGAGTACTGATTTGTCAAAATCTTTTCAAACTTATCTCCTGCACTTCACTTTATTCCTAGACCCTTAAGTTCTTCCCCCTCAGTGTGAGAACTGTTTTGGGACCCCTGAGCTCCCTCTGAAATCTGACACACTGAGGCTGGTACTTCCACACTGCACATGTTCAATTCCTGGTTACCAAGTCTGGGTGTGAGCATTTCCTGGGAGCCCTTGAGGTCCTTAGGTAACATTGACACACCCGGATTATGAAAGGCTATGAAATACCATATGGCAATGAGGTTTGGAGGATTTGGGCCTAATTGAAGGATCCCTATAGAATAACTTCTTATTTTCTTTTTGGTCATGTAATTCATAATCCTTGCTCTGTAACAATTTGTAAACGACTCAGGGATGGATAGTGAAAAATGGAAGGGGTACCTATGCATGTTTTAGCTATTAAAGGGGTAGAAACCATGCTGTTAGGCTTTTATTTCCTATATGTGCAAATAGATATCATGTTTAGGCCTATATGTTCCAATTCATGCATGAGAAACCATGATGTCAGCTTTTATTTCCTATCTGTGCCATAGATATCATGTTCAGGACCATATGTTCAAATTCATGCATTAGAAATCATGTTTCTTAGGTCTCATACCTATTGTTTCAGCATGTTCCCTCTTACTTAAAAAAGTCCTGCTAATAAATGGTATTCTCTGCTATCATATTCTCAACTTCCATGTACGCCTAGAGATCCTGTATTAGGCTAAATAATTAATGAACGAGCTATTTGGCATTTCCTGAATACGTGTTTAAACATTGCAATGTTGACACTTAGAAATCTTGTTTTAGGATAAGATAACAATAATAAACAAAGTCGTCTTCAAATCTCTCTGAAAGCATATTTAATGATGTACACTCACGCATTTAGAGACCATGCCTAGGTTCTGCATACACATCAATCTGCAATGCATTTCTACCTGTACATTAGATATCATGTTATAAGGTCATATTTGCTCAACTACGCCTAGTCTAATCCCTGATACATATAAAAGGTATAAACAGTCTCACTTAGTTCTCTCTAAAGCGACTGGTAATACGTATGTGTTCTAAAATAACCTAGGACAGCATGTTTAGGTAAAACATTTACAACAGTTCCTTTATAGATTCTGATAACTAATATACATTGTTCCACGCCTAGGCAAGCCTTAGGTGATAAAATTCAAAAAACTCGAAATCTTCCTCTTTTCGTGTGTGCTGCCTAATGCAAACAGGTTCTTTTAATAAGTAGGCAAACCGATTAGGGATTCCCAGTAATAACAAAACTGCATGTTCATCCTACGGATTCACCTAGACACCATGTCTTAGGATCTCAATTAATACTGCCCTTATATGTGTTTGAGTCGTGCTAATTATGTGCATAATCTGTGGAGGTAAACTTGAGCCTCTTATATTCTCCAATGTGTCTACCATTTACTATAGTCCTATATGTTCCTCACTTGTCGCTTTATAATTTTACCTCTAAACCAGATGGTCTGCCTAGTACCTCCCTTTATGATAGTAGTCCTAACCTCCTACGGGGCTGATAGGATGGGACGGGTAATAGAACGCAATAGAGTTCGTGACCAACATGCGCTTTAAACACATTCACGGGGTGGGAAAGGGTAGAATATGGATATGATGACCGATGCGCTAATACCACGTGTTGCCCCTCTCTGGGGAGTTTCATACCGGGTATTACATTGATGTGATCCATATTATTTCGAACCTAGGATATCCCTTCCTTTAAATGTCAGATTATAACTCTTTTTTATAACTATTTCAAAACACCTGCTTGCTTAATATTCAAAATCCCCTCTTACTTGAGCCTTTAATTGTTATTTGTTAAACTGTACAAATTCATAAAAACCATTTGGCCGGGAACCACACTTGTGGATCCTGAGGGGTGCCTAACACCTTTCCCTTGGGATACTTTCAAGCCCTTACCCTATCTCTGGTTAGCAACGTAGTTATAAATGAACCTCTAGGTGCCCTAACGCACCATAAAAATCGTTAGGTGGCGACTCTCAAAAAAATGCAAACCCCTTTCCCAAAAGGAAAGAGTTGCCTCAACCCAAATGTCCTTAACCCGATCTCTGCGAGGAAAGAGGGGGGCGCGACAGCATGGCAACTCTGGTGGGGATTATAGGCTTTTACCATTTCAAATTGTTTGGTGAATTTGTACCTTTGCTTTGTTTAATACTAGCACCATTTCCTCTTCCCTTCTACGTGCAATTACTTATTTATTTCTTTCAAGTATTTACTTTTCCCCCAAAACGAAACTGACATGTTTCTTTGTTTTCCCTTGTAACCGCTTTAAATTATAACTGTTGTATTTACCGCTTTCCCTTAACGTGCAAATACATGAAATTTTTTTTTAATGCTTATTATTGCATAATCATGCTCAACATTCATACTCCACTCGTGCCAAACAAAATACTATAGTAACGCTTGATGAGTGGTTGCGCTCTTCCTATATTATTACCCCCTATATTCGGAAAGGCCTATTTGCGGTAAAACTAGTCGATCAACAGTGCAGTCGACGGTTCCGTACCTTCCCCCTTCATTTGTCCACTCAAGGGTACCAGTCTAAAACCCCATTGAAACCTTACTCTATTATATTGTTGCATGCATCATGGTCAAACCTAGTCAATCTAAAGTGTCGTCTGCACGATAGCTTTTAACCTTATCCAAAAGTCCATCGGGCTTCTCTAAACCCAAACGGACATCATCACGTTCTGTGCATTCAAATTGGATAACTAAATGCTTCCTGCTATTTATTGATGTTGAATAGTCGAGTCTAGTGGGGGTTAGGGCCTAACCTTAATTACTTTGCAGAAATATGCAGCACGAAGTCCCCATATTCGGCATCATCTCCATCATCCACGGAAGACTGTTGAGTTGGTGGGAGGACCTACATTCTAGCGACAAAGCTATCGTAAGAAAACACTTGGGCAACTTACCATCTCTCCTAGAAATCCAGCCTAACAAATTGATAATAGAGGCCGCTACTTTGTTTTGGGATTGTGAGAGGTCTGTGTTCCACTTTGGGAACATCGAAATGACGCCTTTGATATAAGAGATAGGAGGACTGGCTAATCTAGTGTGGGAAACTCCGGGGTTGTTGATGCCTGAGAACCGCACAGGGAAAGGTTTCCTTAAGATGATGGGTCTGAAGAAGAATGCAGAATTAGTGTGCTTGAAGGAGTCGTACATTCCTTTTGACTATTTGTAAGAAAGGTGCGGCCACAACAAATCATACCTACCATGACAAGTTTGCTATCACCTCCCTGGGACACATCCATCGTAGAGTGTTCGTCTTCATGTTCTGCTTTTTGGGTTTGATTGTGTTTCCAATGAAGAAAGAAAGAATTCATACCAGACTGGCCATGGTAACTAAGATATTAATGGAAGGGATTGATGGGCAAGACTTCAGTATTGTGCCCATAATCATTGCAGACATATATCGGGCCTTGGAAATGTGTCAACGAGGAGCAAAACATTTCGAAGGTTGCAATTTATTACTTCACCTCTGGCTCATGAAACATCTCCAAAGAGGCAAATACCGACAAGACAATTATCGCAGAATCAGGGATGACCACATCGCCTTCCATCACCCGAAGCGAATGAATTATATCCCCGACATGTTCGCTCAGCCTGAGAATGCCGAGGGATGGGTTGAGCTATTTGGTAACATGACTGAAGAATAGGTCCAATGGATGTTTGAGTGGTTTCCGGTAGATGAGTTCATCATTCGATCCCGAGATGCATCATTTCTGATACTGATTGGTTTAAGGGGGACATACCCTTACGTCCCTCTTCGAGTTATGAGGCAAGCAGGTAGGAAGCAAGTCATACCTAGGGTCGAGAAGATGAGCCATCTTTGATAAGACTTTTAAAATAATGATAGTCCTCACCAGGGCCAAGCTCAACACCTATGGCACTGCAAGATTATACTTGAGAAAGACACTGTCGAGCCAGAGAGGTATCATGACGGTTGTACCCCTTTTTATCTTGGTTGGTTAGAAGAGGATCTGAGTGGTCAGAGCAAGCCAGGGTACGTCCCAGGCCACAGGGTTATAGATGAAAGGGCTGGAGCACAAGTCAAGTTCAACCAGTTGCGCAAAAGGATCTGTGAATGTGAGGATAAACACCACAAAATACATGAGTCTAACAAGAAGCTGATTGAGGAGTGGAAAGACATGGCTGTCAACACCAACAAGAGGTTAGGATACTTAGAACGAGGTATAGTCGAGCTGGAGGAGAAATTCATCAAAAGGGTTGAAGACTGCCAAAGGGCTGAAGGAACTGAAGGAGGACATCTCGCCAGAGCATACCTGTTGCTGGGACTTCGCGAGCTAGGAAAGATGTTCGAGGGATGCAGGAATGTCGAATCTGGGGAAGGTCCTTCCGGGACCAAGTAGATAGGAATGTCTTTATTTTTCTGTCAATGTAATGATGCCAAGAGTCATTAATGACCTTTATTTTTTCGTTTATTTAGTGTCGTTTTGGGGGATTGGTATATTTTTTATCAATAAAATGAGGCATTTAGCATTTTAGGTTCTCCAAATCAACTCGTCGCTAGGCCTACCTCGGGCATAAAGAGGTTCCCAAATTAGGACACGCTTTACATTCCCGCATTATGTGTTTAAATACTGCAATATTTTTTCATAATCCTCACTGACTTGGCTACCCTTTTGTTTTTGTCTCTTTTTCTTTATTCCCCTCCCCAAAGGTTAGTTCGTGCAATCTGGCATCATCAGCCTATCGCACCAGATCCAAAGGCCCTCCACCTACTCCTCCTAGTCCTTCTAAAGGCAAGAACAAAGAAAAGAGTAAGATGGAAGAATTTAGCGGCATCAGGAAGGAGAATATGGTTGAACGGCTAGAGGCCACTGATGGCCGAGGTATTCAGGTCTTAAATGAGAACATGTCACCACTGGAACATAAACTGCTGAAATTTCAAGAGGAGCTCGATCGGGTCCGAAATGTGGCTAACCTGTCATTTTCCCTCACCATCCTAGATGTCAATGCCCCAAACACTCAAAACTATACACCTCCACGAAATATCCCAAGACAACAGAATCATCCCGCACTTCATCATCACGCCACTCCGCCAAAGAACCAAACTCTCCCAACACAATGCAATACTTGCCACACTTCAAACAACCCTCCATTACTTATCCCAGAATCTCAGAGCCCCACAAAGGACCATTTCCACAATCCCATCTATGTGGAAACCATGACCCATTCCACTCCACCTATCTCATACCCATCCGAGTATGATGAAAAGGACCTGCTTATCAAGAACCTGGCTGTGGAACTAAGGAAGCTGACCAGCCGAGTTCAGGGTGTTGAAGGAACCAAGGGAATCGAAGGGTTGAATTATGAAGACCTCTGTATACAATCTGATGTCGAACTGCCCGAGGGGTACAAACCTCTGAAGTTTTAAATGTTTGACGATACTGGTATTCCGAGGGTCCATCTAAAGACCTATTGTGACAAGCTGGTTGGCGTAGGAAAGGATGAAAGGATCTACATGAAGCTGTTCATGAGGAGTTTGAAAGGAGATGCGTTGTCTTGGTACATCAGCCAAGACCCCAAGAAATGGTCAAACTGGATTGGTATGGCGTCTAACTTTATGGATAGATTTCGATTCAACACTGAAAACGCACCTACGTGTTCTATATCCAGAATCTGAAGAATAAACCCACAGAGACCTTTCGTGAGTATGCCACTCGCTGGAGGTCCAAAGCTGCTAAAGTCAGACCTGCTTTAGATGAGGAGCAGATAAACAAGTTCTTTTGTCCGGGCCCAAGACCTGCAGTATTATGAACGACTGATAATGATTGAGAATCACAAATCCTCCGACATTATAAAATTAGGGGAGCGAATCAAAGAAAGTATTAAGAACGGTATGGTCACGAATTTTGAAGTCGTGCAAGCTACAAACAAGGCTTTACAGTCCGGTGGTGTGTCTAAGAAAAGAGACGTGGGAGCTGTAATGGTTGCACAAAGATCCAAATCCCCACTCAAATACCAAATATATCCAACACCTCCTCTCACATACCAGCCAACCTCGAATTACCAAGCACCCTCACCTTCATACCAAGCTCATCCACCCACTTACCAATCTCCACCGCCTACCTACCAATCTCCACCGCCCACATATCAACTGACTTCACCCAGATACTCACAACCCGCTACAATTTACCATACTTACAATTCTCAGGCATCTCATTACCAATCACCCCCTACCCGTCAAAACTTCCCTAGTACACCCGACCTAATTTTGATCGCAGACCTCCAAAATAGTACACCGCCATAGCTGAACCCGTTGACCAGCTCTATGAGAAACTCAAAGTTGCCGGTTACGTCACCCCCATCCCTGCTACCACCCCTGAGAACCATTCTCAGTGGGTTAACCCGAACAAATCCTGTGCATACCATTCCGGCATGAAAGGACACACCATCAATGAATGCCGCTCTTTAAAGGACAAGATACAGTCCCTGATTGATAACAAGATTATTGTGGCAAAAGATCCCGCTCCGAACATCCGCAACAATCCTTTGCCAGACCACAAGGGCGGAGGTATCCATATGATTGAGATAGAATATGATTGGGACCCCGAGGGATCGATCGGGTTGATCGCAGAAGGCGATGACCCAAAGAAGCCAGCAGTCACTCTCAACCCGATCATAGTCCAGATTCAACCATCTGAGGGTGCTGAGGTAAATATGTCTATACCACTTGCGTTTTAAGCAGCGCCACCGGCAAAGACCCCAGTGCTGAATTAAGTTGAGTTTGTATCTCCAGCAAATGCACCGGCACCACTCGAGGTTGCAGTCTTGCCACCCCGAACACACATTCCATTTCAAGTAAGGATGGCCGCACTAATCCCGGTGGCAATGTCAACCACGCCACCCTTCTATTCAAATGGTATCCCTTGGGACTATACGGCCGAAGCAAGAAGGAAAGGCAAGGTCAGGTCTGAGGAAGTTGTCGCAGCACAGGGTATGACGAGAACTGGTAGGGTCTACACCCCTAAGCACTTGGCCGAATCAAGTAAGCAGGCTGCCAACCGGCCTCCCCTTATCGAAACAGGTCCTGATGACCTTTGGAGAAAGGTACAGGCTGAGTATTCGGTTATTGACCAGCTGAACAAGACGTTAGCACAAATATCCATTGTCTCTATGCTACAGAATTCCGAGACACACCGAAGTGCTCTTTTGAAGGTTTTGAGTGAAGCGTATGTACCAAACAATATCACTAGTGGGGAAATGGACAATATGGTGGGCCAAGTGTTAAAATTCACAAGATCACCTTCCATGAAGATGAGTTACCACCTGAAGGATTGGGGCACAACAAAGCACTGCACATCACCGTGCAATGCGAAGATTATTTCATCGCAAGAATCTTGATCGATGGAGGATCCAAACTTAACATTTGCCCGTTGATAACGCTCATGAAATTGGGTAAAGGTCTGCATGAGATAAATGATATAGCAATCAATGTGAAAGCTTTCAATGGATCTCAAAGGTCCACCATTTGTGAGATAAGCCTATGCCTGCAAATGGGACCAACTTGGTTCGAGGTTGATTTCCAAGTGATAGATGTGCCAGCGTCGTACAATCTTTTATTGGGACGACCATTGATCCATGTTGCTGGGGCCATAGCATCAACACTACATCAGGCAGTGAAGTTTGAGTGGAACCACCAAGAGGTGATTATTCATGGTGACAGTAGCAACCCTATTTATAATCGCCAGACTATTCCGGTGATCGGAGGAAGAAGAAAGGTGGGTGGAGAAACTTACAACCACATTTAACGGGTCAATGCCATCGACAAGGAAAAATGGTGGGATAGCAAGATCGAGAGTATACTAAACTGGAATAGGTACGATCCTGGCAAAGGGCTCGGCAAGAACCTTCAAGGAATCTCCAAACCTATCAAGATAAAAAACCATGGCACCACTTTCGGTCTGGGATACGACTACACATGGAAAGAGTACAACGACTGGTCACCACCTTGGCGCGGTCCTTACTACCCACTGGAGTAGCCGATACCACATCTGGAGCAGACCTTCCAACATGCCGACATTATTTATGGGTCAGATGAAGAAGAAGCACTCGCCGCATTAAGGAATTTGTTCCTGGAGGATGATGATATGGATTGCTGTGTTGTTCCCGAGGAGGAGGGGGAGGAAGGCCCTTCCATACAGGTTGTAATCATAAGGACATACCTCAAGAACTGGACCATCAGGACAACCAAAGACCTATGAGCCTCGGCGTAGCAAGGCTAAAACAAGTATCACTTACTGTTTTATTTACCAAAATAATTTTTTTTCTCTTTCTGCATTTTTCAATTCCTGAAATAAGATCCTCAATGTTCAAAATAGTTATTCAATTTATCAAAGAATTTTCTAATTTTATCTTATTTATTGCTACTACTTTCTCTCATTACTTTATCTATACAGAATTACTATTACTTGTAAAGACCGTGACATGCAACGAGACAACGCGACAAACAAACATCGATTCAGATGAAGATGATAGACCCGACGAGATTGTCAAATAAGTTGAAAACATTGAGAATAGACCTAAGTCCATCCTGGACGAGACTGAGGTTATCAACCTGGGAAATTCAAAAAACGTCAAGGAAACACGGATCAGTATTGATTTGTCACCGTTAGAAAAGAAAGAATACATAGAGTTTCTGAAGGAGTATGAAGACATCTTCTCCTGGTCGTATGATGACATGACTGGTCTAAGCACATCTATTGTGGCTCACAAAATGCCGACCAATCCAATATGTCCACCGGTAAAGCAAAAGCTCAGAAAGTTCAAACCCGACATGAGTTTGAAAATCAAGGAAGAAGTTACCAAGCAGATTAACGCCAAAGTTCTCAGGGTAGTTGAGTACCCGACATGGTTATCCAACATTGTACCTGTGCCGAAGAAGGACGGGAAGGTTAGAGTCTGTGTCGACTATCGAGATCTCAACTGGGCCAGTCCAAAAGACGATTTTCCTTTGCCAAATATACACATCCTGATTGATAATTGTGCCAAGCATGAACTATAATATTTCGTGGATTGCTTCGCTGGTATCATCAGATTTTGATGGATGAGGAAGATGCTGATAAAACAACTTTCATTACTCCGTGGGGAGTGTACTGTTATAAGATGATGCCATTCGGCCTGAAGAATGCGGTGGCCAACTACATGAGGGCTATGACCACCATATTCCACGACATGATTCACAAGGAGATCAAGGTATACGTGGATGATGTTATTATCAAGTCCAAGAAAGACATTGATCACATAGAAGACTTGAGGAAGTTCTTCAATAGGTTGCAAAAATACAATCTCAAGCTGAATCCCACGAAGTGTGCATTCGGGGTTCCTGCTGGAAAGTTGCTGGGATTTATTGTGAGCCGTCGGGGAATAGAATTAGATCCGTCAAAGGTCAAAGCCATTCAATAATTACCACCGCCGAGGAACAAGAAAGATGTGATGAGCTTCTTGGGAAGGCTTAATTATATCATCCGGTTTATAGCACAATCTACAATTATATGTGAGCCAATCTTTAAGATGCTGAAGAAGGACGCTGCAACCAAATGGACCGATGAGTGCCAAAAGGCTTTCGATAGAATCAAGGAATATTTGTCAACACCACCAGTCCTAGTACCACCTGAGCCAAGTAGACCTCTGTTACTCTACCTTGCAGTGTTAGATGGGGCTTTCGATTGCATTCTGGGGCAACATGATGAAACAAGAAGGAAGGAGAAGGCCATTTACTATCTCAACAAGAGGTTCACTCCATACGAGGCCTGGTATTCTCTACTGGAACGCACCTGTTGCGCTTTGACTTGTGTCGCTCAAAAGTTGAGGCACTACTTCTGTGCCTACACCACATATCTCATATCAAGGATGGACCCATTAAAGTACATCTTTCAGAAGCCCATTCCCACTGGCAAGCTAGCCAAATGGAAAATCCTACTGAGTGAGTTTGACATTATCTATGTGACTCAAAAAGCAGTCAAGGGACAGGCATCAGCAGACCATCTTGCTGAGAATCCTGTGGATGGATAATACGAACCCCTGAAAACATATTTTCCTGATGAAGAGCTATCATTCGTAGGAGAAGACATCGTAGAACCCTACGACGGTTGGAGGATGTTCTTTGACGGAGCAGCAAACTTCATAGAAGCCGGTATTGGAGCAGTCCTAGTATCAGAGACCGATCAGCACTATCCAGTATCTGCCAAGCTCAGGTTCCCCTGCACCAACAATATGGCAGAGTATGAAGCCTGTATCTTAGGGCTCAACATGGCCATTGACCTGAACGTCCAAGAGTTGTTAGTGATTGGTGATTCAGACTTACTGATACATCAGGTACAAGGAGAGTGGGCAACCTAGAATTCCAAGATACTACCGTATATGCATCACGTACAAGAGTTGAGAAAGAGGTTCACAAAGATAGAATTTCGGCATGTTCCCAGAATCCAGAATGAGTTCGCCGATGCATTGGCTACTTTGTCCTCAATGATCCAGCATTCGGATAAGAAATTCATTGACTCTATTTCGGTAAATATCCACGGTCATCCGTCTTACTGTGTGCATGTTGAAGAAGAAGAAGCAGACGGAAATCCTTGGTTTCTTGATATCAAGGAGTACTTGGCAAAAGAAGATTACCCAGAGCTTGCAAATTCCACTAAAAAACGCACACTTCGGAGGTTGTCTAAAAACTTCTTTCACAGCGGAGGAATCCTGTATACGAGGACTCTCGATTTGGGGTTATTAAGGTGTGTCGACGCAAAAGAAGCATCAAAACTACTGGAGGTAATTCATGTTGGGACCTGCCGTCCACATATGAACGATTTTGTTCTGGCAAAGAAGATACTCCGAGCTGGTTACTTTTGGATGACTATGGAAACGGACTGCATCCAGTATGTCCGGAAATGCCACCACTGTCAAATACATGGGGATATGATAAAGGTACCTACAAATGAGCTCAATGCAACAAGCTCACCATGGACGTTCGCCGCCTGGGGCATGGACGTTATTGGACCAATTGAGCCTGCCGCCTCTAACGGACACAGATTTATCCTGGTAGCGATTGATTATTTTAGTAAATGAGTCGAAGCAGCCTCCTACCAAGTAGTAACTAAGAAAGTTGTGGCCTACTTTGTCCGCAACCGCATTGTTTTCCGGTTCGGAGCACCAGAGTCGATCATCACCGACAATGGTTCTAATCTCAACACCGACTTGATGAAAGGCAGGTGTGAAACTTTAAAGATTAAACACAAGAGCTCCACAACATACAGACCTCAACTGAATGGATTTGTAGAGGCCTCCAACAAAAATATCAAAAAGACACTAAGGAAGATGATAGAAAAGCATAAGCAGTGAAATGAGAAGTTATCGTTTGCCCTATTTGGATACCGCACTACAGTCCGCACATCAACAGGGGAAACTCCCTATATGCTGGTCTATGGTACATAAGCTATCATTCTTGCCGAAGTTGAAATTCCATCCTTAAGGATCATACAAGAAGTCGAGCTCAGCGATGCAGAATGGGTAAGAAGTTGTTATGAGCAACTAGCCCTCATAGACAGAAAGAGAATGAATGCGGTCTGACATGGTCAACTATATCAGAACAGAATTACCAGAGACTTCAACAAGAAAGTCAAATCGAGACGGTTCACACCAGGGCAGCTGGTGCTAAAGAAAATCTTTCCACATCAAGATGAGGCCAAAGGGAAATTCTCTCCCAACTGGCAGGGCCCGTACATGGTTCATAGAGTACTGACAGGAGAAGTACTCATACTTGCAGAAATGGACAGAGAAGTTTGGCCAAAACCAATAAATTCAGATGCGGTCAAGCGCTACTATGTGTAATCTTTATGCTTTCTCAACAATGTAAATTGAACTACGCCTGACCTGATTCCCGTTTAAGAGGGGATACAATAAAACATTCATTTTCCCCGTAATTGGAAACTGGGGCAGAACTTTGAGGAGGACCCTCAAAATTCTGAAGCAAGTTCAGCCGATCGCCGCACGAGCAACAGCCAGAAGTATTCACCCATCAGACTGGGGCAGAATTTTGAGGAGGACCCTCAAAATTCCGTAGGAGGAGGGGTTGCAACGTCTCAAACCGTGTCACGATCGTCGGTTCATCTAAAACTATTTTAGATTATATGCTTATGTTATACTTCTACAAAATCATGCATACTTATTTCTTGAAACAACTTGAAAATGCTACCCCAATGATACAGACAGTATCATCAGATCAAGCCAAACGAGTCAAGTAAAGCCAGCAGGGATACAAACTAACTTTCCCCCGTACAGAACTCACGATTATTCTTTGGATGCAGGCACAAAGATTGCAAAACATACTACTCGCTCAAAGGGTAGATTTCGTTCAAGATACGCTTCTCAAACCCGTCGCACACGCCGACATTTATTATCAGCTCAAACGACGCTTCATTGTCGCAATGCCCACAACGGTCACAATACCACAACATATCATCAACTAAGAATTTCTATTATCATTTATTTAATCTTGCATAAGTCTACTATTATACCTCCCGAGACTAAACACTGTCTCCATCTGCATTCGCATCTTGCATAAGGCTACCATTCTGCCTTCCGAGGTTGAGCTCTACCTCCATCTGCATTGCATAAGGCTACTATTCTTCCTTCCGAGACTAAACGATGTCTCCATCTGCATTCGCATCTTGCATAAGGCTACCATTCTGCCTTCCAAGGTTGAGCTCTACCTCCATCTGCATTGCATAAGTCTACCTTTCTGCCTTCCGAGACTAAACGTTGTCTCCATCTGCATTCGCATCTTGCATAAGTCTACCTTTTTGCCTTCCGAGACTAAACATTGTCTCCATCTGCATTGCATAAGGCTACCATTCTGCCTTCCAACTTGCATAAGTCTACCCTTCTGCCTTCTGAGACTAAACATTGTCTCCGCCAGCATTGCATAAGGCTACTATTCTGCCTTCTGAGGCTAAACGCTGCCTCCAAATTACTTTTTAAAGGCAACCACTACCTCAAGCACTATTTACTTCGCTTTCCTTTCGGGCTAAGATATGCCCCTTTAATTCGCAAGACTAAGCTCTGTCTTGTTAGCATCATACTATCGCATCTTAATGGGCTGAAATATCGCCAACCTATCAAAAGGAGTCATCGTTCGGAGGCACCATCTTCATGGCCCGAGAACACCATGTCATGGCCTGAGGATCTCTTTTATCGCTTTTGCATACCATTATTCAAAGTCATCATGGTTCGGAGGCACCATCCTCATGGCCCGAGAACATCATTTCATGGCCTGCGAATCCCGCATCAAGCAATTCATGGCCCAAGACATCATGGTCTAAGGACGTCATCATTAACCGTCCAAAGACAACATTCATTGTCCAACAGGAACTTGCATCATGTTTTAGTTACACACAATATATGCTTGTACTGTTCATTTGTAGGTAATCCGGCTAGCAACAACCATCCTGGCAGGAGCAGTCCCGCTCCTGTTCGCCCAAACCACCCCGTCAGTTGTTCGTTCGCCTAACCCTACACTTCGCGTCCGCTCTTGTTAAACTTCATCGGTATACTTCGTCGATGACTCCTGAACTACATATGTCCTGATTCCTGTAAAACCAGGGATATGTAGGCAACTCAGAAACCAGGGAGCGACCTAAATCTTTTCTAACCATTTTCACTTGGTCAAAATTGGCCATCATATCTTTACCCGAAAACTCTTTCATCCTTCCCGGGTAAAGAGCGGCAGCTGTTGATACCCATTTTTTTCTCAAATTAGTTTCAAACTTTCACATATACCTTCAAAATCACTTTTCATAATAATTGGTATTTTTCCATAATTTTTCATATTTTTTATCAATTTATTTTTTTATTTATTTAGTATTTTATATTCAATAATTATTCATAAAATGTATTAAGAATAATTTCAAAATATTTTCCAGCTCAATATATCATTTTTAATCCTATTAGGATTTAATCATTTTACAAATTAACCAATTTGGCATTATTTAGCTATAATTAAACAAATTTTGCAATTATAGCCTAATCGTACATTTATGCTATTTTAATTTGATAATTAGTCATTTTATATTTTTATATTAGTTAATTACCTTAATTTTCATATATGTAGCATTAATTTTATTTTTATATGATTATTAGCTATCTTTATTAATTATTTGTTTGATTTTGATGGGTATTTAACGATTAGCCATTTTTATTTTAAACATAGCCTAAATTAAACCCAACCCACCTGATTTAATTAACCCAATTAACCCCAGCCCATACCAAATTCACACCCGGCCCAACCCCACGACTAATTTGAGTCGTTGATCAATCTAAATCAATGGCCCAGATTAGTGTTACCTTAATTAAACCTAGACTAACCCCCCCCTCCCCGGCCCCTCACTTCACTTGGTCTCTCATCTCTCTACTCCCTCTCTCTATATCTGTAGCTCTCTAGAGACTTCTGGACTCTTCTAAGGCTCCGATGAGCTCCTTCATCTTCTCCGGCTACCTCTCCACCGGAAGCCATTGAATCCTGACCACCCTCCTGCCTCATATGGTTCCTTTATGACCGATGTTGCTATCCCTAAGGTCTTCAAGAGACCTGGATTCACTCTCCTACCCCTCCCCCCCCCCCCCCCCCCCCCCCCT